>JANPWX010000059.1:276440-296331 GCA_024734555.1 Trochalopteron elliotii
TTAAAGCCTTTCAGTTTGGTTTATTCTGATTATTTTATTTTAGCATTTATTATTATATCTCACTGAAAGGTTGTTTCCTTATTGCTGCAATTTAAAAATACAACTGCTATTCCTTCTTCCTTCTGTGGATATAGAAAACAATTTGTTACCTTGCTCTCTGCAGCTGTAGTCCATATTTGAAATGTCAGAAAGTTGTCCCTTTTGAGCAATTTCCTGTAGATTGAAGACTGCCTCAAGAATACCGTTCCACTAGGATATTATAGATGACAACTTTTAGCTTTGATGATTCTTGCTTCCTTTTTTGGACAGATCTTTCCTTGCAGTGTGTTCCTCAAAACTGGATATACCACTACTCAGCTGAGGCCTTCCTAGTGCAGAGTCTGTTTTGCAGGTTTTACTCAGGCTGGAGTTGTAGAATGTCCTACAGCTGTGCAGCAGTGCCAGCTTCCATGAAGCTTCTGGCCAGAAGTGTGAGCAGTTTGAGAACTGCTTTGTGACCAGTTGTTTCCACTCTGGGTTTGAGGAGTTGGCTGTGCTTGTGCTGGTAACAATTGAATGCTGCTCATCTCAGGCTGGTTCATGAGCTGGCCCAGGCAATCCTGCCCTGTGGAATGTGCTCTGCCACTGTGTATACCTCGGCTGTTTTTCTGCTTCCTTGACCTGAGGGACTGGGTTTATACCCCTGTAGGTGATCCAATAGATATGTTCAGATTATGCTTATTTAGTTGATTGAAATGTATTTGTAAATTGCATTAAAACAATCTGTAAAGACCAATTTTTATCAGTAACATTGGACTTTAAGGTTTGAATGTAGGTTTAGGATTACTACAGTTTAATGAGTTGCCTTTCAGATGAACTGCAGGGTCTGAGCCAGTGTTTGTTCTTAGCAGGTGCATCTCAAAATTAAAATTAGTTTCCCTAAGCTCTTCTTTTCCTGAGACTTAAGCTGTGTATTTTGCCTCATGCATTCTGGGGACTAAACCTGTGTTCTGCCTGTTAAAGCTCAGCTTACATAAGGCAACTCATTAAACTTTAGTAAGTGGGAAGGATACCTGGGCCCATGGATTACCCAAGGTTTTGTCTAACAGTAAAGTTTGTGTTTGTTCTAATACTGCTGAAATCAAAGCAATTTAAGAGTCTGTGCAACTTTGTTCTTACTCTGCATTATGAGCTGCAGCAGTCCTGCAGTGATAGTGTCAGAGCTCTTGTGAAAGTTGCTGTTTGCTGTTTCGTCTTAGTTTTCAGAATGCCCTGCTGTCCCACAGGCTCTGCTGTTAATGCAGAAAACAACTTTTGGATTCTCTGGCATTAGGTCATAAAATTGGTTAGATTGGAAAAGACATCTAAGATGGTCCAGTCCATCCGTTAACCAAACACTGCCAAGTCTACCACTAAACCATGTTCCTGAGTGCCATATCTACACATATTTTAAGTATCTCCAGGAATGATGACTCCACTGCTTTTCTGGGCAGCTTGTCCTAATGCTTGACAACCCTTTTGGTGGATATTAGGAGAAGTTTTTTCCATCTAAACAAAGGAATGAACTGCTGTAGAATTTAAACAATATAGGCGATGAATTGTTGCAACTCAATTTGTATAAAGTTCACTAACTTTCTGCGTTTTTTCTGTATGTTCCACTTTTTTACTCTGTCTCGTTTAAATCTCGAGCTCCCAAAGTGATGCTGATGGTGTTGGAGTTGCAGCTCCCCTTGAGGATCTGCTGGGTGTTTTAAGGACGGGAGCGAATCGGAGCTGACCCAGGAGAGGGCAGCAGTGCACTTGCACAAAACCACTATGTCTTGGCTCTGTAGGGTCTTCTGTACCAAATGAATCTCTATAAAAATCGATTTTTAAAGCAGAAATGCACCAATGAATCCCTTTGTAAAAGTTTATTTATTTGTATTTATAGCCCTGAAGTCCAGGGACACCGACACGTATTTTAGCCAGACTTTGCCTCCAAGTAAGAAGGTGTAGCTTCTTTCTCCTGGTATCAGCTTTGTTTACCCTGAAGGTCAGAGGCCATAAAAAAAAAAGGTCTGAGATATGCATCAGATCTTGGTACTTATATATATGTATGTCTTTTTAATATAACATATATATATTTATAATATATAAAATATATAAGTGATATAAATTCAAATTTTGCTCTGACACTGCATCTGAAATCTCTTCCAGTAAAGTATGTTTGGGAGTGAGTCATCTGCTGGTCAAACCTTGCCTTCTTTTAAATGCTTTTCTTAATAGAAATGCTTAGACAGAATTTTCTGGATAGTCTGATGAGTAATGAATTAATCTTTTTCCTGTGGGCCCAAAATAATAATTTGTATGTAAAACTTACAAGAAGTAAGTTGCATATAATTTTTTTTAGGTTCTTAGGAAGGTGTCAATAAAAGACTGTAATAAAGATATTTAGGTTATACTTTTGCTGGCACTGGTGGAGGGACTTTGTGCCTTCTGATGATGACCAGAGTGTGCAGGCATGAGTGGATGCCAGCAATGTACATGGTTCTGTGTATTGGAAGAAATGGAGCTGTGGTGTTACGGGTCTCTTCAGATATGCTGGCACATTCCAAGAGGTGGTCTCTGGTAAAAGCCTGTCTGGAACCTTCTGTTTGCCATGGTCTGCCCTCTCCTGTGGGAGGCACAGATACCTGGGCTGTGTGTGCCACCTCAGTGACTGCATGTTGCTTCCTGTGACTGCAGCTGCCCAGTGCAGAACAGTGGCTGCTGCAGTCACTTGGAGCTGACTAGAAGAAACAAAACAACTAAAATTCCCAAAACACAGCAAAAACAAAACAGAAAATCCAAACCCAAATCTTATTAGACAGTAAGGGAGCAGTTGAGGAGAGACTCCTGATCCACGTAGCAGCAACTCAATGAGTGCAGAATGACAAGTCTGGTGGCTGCTGTTGCCAGTTTGGTAGAGAAATGCAAGTGTTCATTACATGTGAGTGTTTCCTGGTGTAGCTTCTATGAGTATTAGAACCCAGGCATCCAAGGTGTATTATTACTAGGCTGCCATGCCTGTGTATAAAGTGAGTTGCTGCAGGCAGGCATGGTCTTAGATATACAGAGAAGATGTACCCATACTTGCTAATATCAGCAGGTTGGCTCTAATCTGCTTGGTCAAAGCCAAATGACTGAAGTCTAGACTGATAGGTCTACTGAGTTGCTTTCTAGAGCGAGAAAGCAGCACAAGATTAGGAATTCAGAAGATAAGGCTCTCTGTTGTGACAGAACTCACCTCCACTGTGCATATGTGGATTCAATTTGAAATCCACATTTCAGGTCAGGAGGTCCCAGTGCACTGAGCTGGAAGACCATGACTGTGTAAATGATAAACTCCCAGCTGACCCTGAACTTCTGCAGGATCTGCTGCACCAGCTGGATCCCTACAGATCTAAGGGGCCTGATGGGATTAATCAGAGAATACTCTGAAGAGCTGGCTGATGTCATTGCAAGGCTTCTCCCACTGATTTTTTGCATGATCTTGGGAATGTCTCAGACTCTCAGGCATATGGTGTTGAGTTTTGGGGTAGTCCTATGCAGTGCCATGAGTTGGACTTTGATAGTCCTTGTGGATCCCTTCCAACATAGGATATTCTATGAAATTTCTCTCCCTAGAAAGACAAGCTGACATCCAGACTCTAGTGCTAAATTTAATGCAGATAACTGTGTATGTCTTAAATGAGCTCTTATTGATCCTGATTTGAGAGGGA
The DNA here is from genome assembly GCA_024734555.1 of Trochalopteron elliotii. Taxonomy (NCBI): domain Eukaryota; kingdom Metazoa; phylum Chordata; class Aves; order Passeriformes; family Leiothrichidae; genus Trochalopteron; species Trochalopteron elliotii. The sequence goes on from JANPWX010000059.1 coordinate 280,160, forward strand.
TGTTAAAGATCCTTTAGTTTTTACTGTAGGAAGAATGGTTTGCTGTGCCATTTTGTTTCGGACTTGTCACTCCTGTGATGTAGCACAAGCTTCTGTGCACCAGTTAGGTTTTGTTAGTCTGTTCCAGAAATGGTTGCATTTTCATACTACATTTTTCTTTCAAAATAGTATGCTATCTTTTGAATGGTAAAGTGCTGGAAACACGAGTAATCCTTTTGAACATTTTTGATGTTTTAGCTAAATATCTTAAATATTATTTGTGTGCAGCATGAGCTGTTACTTAACACTCTGAAATATCTTTTGTGGGTTTTTGACTTCTGTCATTACTTATGGCCCAGTATAAGGACTATTAAATGTGTAATGATATTCACCTGTCCTGATGGTGGTGTAGGTTTATGAATCACATAGATCAACATATCTCTGTCTACAGAGCCAGAACTTCATTACCACATATTTCAGTGTATGGGTGGGGGAATGCTAATTTGAAGGCATGAGATTTGAAAGTGGTATTGACCACAGATATCTGTGCTCTGCCATGTTTCCTATGAAAATTGAAACTTTTTTTTTTTTGGTAAAAAATAATGTCTGTGGATGGTAAAGTGATCTGTCAAGCAGGTAGGAATAGTAACAAGGCTTAAGCTGCCAGAATGTAGAACTGGAACTTATATTTCTTGCAGAGCCATTGTAGATCAGAATATCCTAATGGTGAGGAAACCTGTGTTGAATAATATTGTCCTGCCCTTTTAGGGGGAAAACTCAAGATCTGCATTGGAAGGTCAAGTTCGTGGTGTAAATAATGCTGTCTTTAGAGTAGTGGCAGCTGGCAGCTTTTTCATTTTTCCTCCAAACCCATTTGTTCAGCTTATGGGCCTCTAATACACAAAGTGCTTGCAGTTACAAGATTGATTTCTAGTCTTGTATTTAAAATTTGCCAGGAAAAGAACTAGTCAGCTCCTCCAAGGAAGTATTTTCTTTTGGGGTCAAAATCTTGTGTGCTGCTTCACAGTGTCCCTTGCCTGCTTTGGGTATTAAGGTTGCACTTTTATACAGAGAGGTGAACTGTTTTGCTTTTACGCATCAATACCAGATGTCAGGGCTCTGACAGCTGATTTCCCACTGGAAGAAAAATTTGTGACACAGACCATAGGAATCATCTTTCTTAGCAGACTTCTATATTGAATACATGAGGCTTTGAACAGATATATAGATCGATGATATTGCAGGAAAAAACCCTTCTCCAGAAATTTCAGTCTGGAAGTCAGTGTTTTGCTTTCAGAAAACAACTTTATCTTTGAAGTTCCTAGCAACTAAAGACACGGTGTTACAGGGCTACTAAGACCTCATTTCTCCAAGTCTCTGTTCTGCTCATATCCAAAGGAAAACAAGTAATTGGAGAGACTTGTGTGCAAGGAGGCATTGTAATCATATGAGAGTTGTTCTCAGAAATGGATAGTAAATTAACACAATTTTGGAATGTGAGCTTCCTGAACTGTCCTGTATGCATTGTGCTGTAGATATTCCCTATGTAAAAGTACTGTTTGCATGATGCAGGAGTGACTTGCTTAGTCTCCCTCCCCCACACCTCATCTTTGAAGATGTGTGTTGGAATTTCTTGTTTCAATGTTTTTGTTTTGTGGTGGGTTGTGTGCTTGTTTGGTGTTTTTTTTTTTTTTTTTCTTTTGGAAAGGGAATGAATGTTGTATGAGGTAAGAGTTCCTCTGTCATTCTCTTCTGAATCCTCTCTCAGGGAGAGCATGGCGGGAGGAGGAGGAAGCTCAGCTCAGTGTATGCAGGCTGGTGTGGGAGGCTTCCTGTTACTGACATGTAGAGTGGGGTGAGCAAGTTTCTTTTGAGGACTTTCAGGAGTATATCCTGGAGGAAGAAGGGTGGGAGGAGGGAAGGTTACCATGGGAAAGCAGTCTCCATATAGCTGTGTGTTCTGTAGAGGGTATGTGTAGGTTCTTTGATTTGTTTGGAGATGGGGAAGATTTGAAGGAAAGTCAGATGATCTGCAGATATCTGGTCTCATAAGGATAATGTATATTGTCTACTCATGTCTTGGTTACTATTTATATGCCTGTATTACTGTAATAACATAGAGTAATATATATTATATGGTAATATATAATACAGTAATTTATATTACTATTTATATGTTCTGGATGCTTCCAGATGCATCATTGTGGCTCAGTCTTAAATTTTATTCTTAGACTGCTGTGCCTTTCGTCATTCCAGTTGCATGTGTACCCTGATATTTATGATGGATGGTGACTACTGGAATGCCTGTTCCATTGTTGGCTCCATAGGTGCTTTGCTTCATGGAGCCCTTCTAGGACCTGGTTTTCAAACTGCTGCTCTTCAGGGTGCTGAATAGAAGCCAGGAATACTGAGCTGTGGTTGCATGTGATTACCAGTATAGATACCAGCCTGTAGATTTCAAAGCATGTGCCTGGTGCAGAAGTCTGCCCATGGGAGTAGCACTGCAGGAACTCCCATTAGTACAAAGTAATAAAATTAACCTTCTGCACAGTTTATGGTCTGTCATTTCTGTGTACCTGTGGAAAATAATGAAATAAAAACATTTTAGACAAGACACACAACACTTAAATGAAAACAGACCATTTCTGGGAAGAAATATTAGATAAATGACTAAATTAAAGTAACACTGTAGATAGGGTAGTCTTAGCACTGTTTTATAAGATGGTCTTCAAAAGTCTGAAGCCAACTTAAACTGCTTATGTGCTTTGTAGAACTGAAGCAATAATTGTTTCACATACACGATATAACATATCAGTTTGCAGTTCCAAAACAAAACCAAGACCATCTAACAAAACTTTAGCTCTTAGTTTAATTGGATGAAAATTGAAAGAGGAGGTAGGATATAGAAGATGGTTTATGGGCTTGGCTGAGCTGTTGTTTCCCTGAGCAAAGCAGTAACTGGAAGCAGGAAAGCTCTGAAGGTCCCAAGGAAAAAGAATAGGTAAATAGCTGGCTCATATAAATTCTGTACTGTAACCTTGTGGGAAATCAGGGAGGATGACAGAACTCTATGTGAAATGGTTAAGAGCTTCCAGGGCCTCTAAGAGACTACCAGGCCACAGGGTTTGGTCTGTGTTAATTACCCAGCAAGATTTAATTGTGTGTGCTGTGTAGTTTTTAGTTTGGTGTGAGTTTTTTTTGGTTTTTTTTTTTTGTTTTCTCTGTTTGGGTAAAACTTAGTGTAAGACTAATAGTGATTACTTATTTTCTTTATAGAAAATGGCTGCTTTCCTAAGGCTAAGTGTGATTACATCAGCTGGTAGAGGATCCTCACTTTGAGTACTCAAACATATTTTATCTTTGTTCTGAATGATGTTTCAGAACAGCTGAAAACAGCACTTTTGAAACAAATTGTTTCAGAAGTGTGGAAGAAAATGAAAATACAGATTATCAGTGAGTTGTGTGTAAGCTCAAAGTCTAGGGGAACTTCTAGGAAGTAACATAAAGGGTGAACCTTGTACAGTGATAAATCAGTGAAATAAAATTTCTCCCATGTGTTCTGAATAAAATTAGAAGAGATTAATGCCTTTATACAGTGTTGCTAGTTCTGCATGTATACTGTGTCCAATAGAGAGGTACTTCTAACTTGAGGAAAGTATCCACTAAAAATTTCTTTTGGAAGGCATGCAGGTATTTAGTAACCTTTCTTACAGAAAGTTGCGTACATTCATGTAGTCATCATCCCTGTGAAAGGAGGGAGGATAATTTCAGGAGAAATTTTAAGGACTATTTTGACATGTTTATCTCAAACAAAAAAGAATTAAATGGTGATGAAAGAAATAAGTAAAAATAGTTGGATGATCACCTGTATTTTGTTTTGGAGTTATTTTTGTTTTGGAGTTCTTTTGGAGCTACATAGCATAATTTAGTTGGATTGAATTCTATGGGGCAGACTCACTACAGCAATGATTCTTGTAGTAGTGGTTGGATATACTTGATATGGGAATAGACCATAACAGGAGGAATAAAAAAGCTTATATTGGGCAAGCAGCTGGACAGTTGTTCTTACTTTTGGTTGTACAAACTGACCGTACAGAAATTTTTCTATGTCTTTTGAGCATTCTGATTATTCTTCTTTGTGCCTTTTCTAGCTCTAACAATTGTAAAAGGTATTGAGAAATTGAGCACATTATAGATTCCTGTGTTGTGGCACAGTGCCCAGAGTGTGTCGTCTTTGACTTGTGGTTCAATAGTGAGCTGCTCTCAAATAATTCCTGGTTATATCCCCAGATCTTGTTCTTGACTGGTAATAAGTAATTCAGAGGCTGAAGGTGTACATGCAGTGTTAGGACTTTTTAAAGAATGTCAATTTGTCACCATTTTATCTGCCATTTAATGTCTTATGAGTCAGTTTTTCATTTCCCTCTGCCTCCTCCCCTCATCTTCTGAAAATCTCCAAAAGAAAACAAAAAAAAAAAAAAAAAGGGAAAGATGACTGACTCCTTCTGAGTTCAGTTATGTGGGAAGAATAAAGTTCAGTTCCAAAGCTTCTCTGCAGGTTAATTGAAAATAGTCACTGAAACCCTCTACCACCTTACAATGCCCTTTCAGAAGGTGGGCTGAGGGAAGCTTGCTTTAGGGGGAAGCTTAGAGAAAAATCCATTACTTCCAGGTTCCCAATTTAAGTGTTGATGAAATAACTTGGAATACACTAGAAGTGTAATGTGACTGAAAGGAAATGGTTACAGGCTTTCTGAATTATTATGAAATAGTTTGATGGAAAGAAAAATCTTGCTGGAAAGGGGTTACAAAGTGGCCCTGATTTCTTTCTGCCTGTTGCTGGTAGTGGCAAGCAGTGCTGCAGGGACTGGAAAAGATGTTATTAAAATTTTTGTATGCAGCACATACACAAAATATGTGACTGTCTCTAAAGAGGATAAGAGCTTGGTAGTTGCAGTTAAAAATAATTTATTCAGGCTTAGCTAATGCTGCAGAATCTGGTGGTCTCGTGTGCTGCTGGCCTGTGGCAAGCTGCAGTATGCAAGGTGTGGCATAGAAGAAATGCACAGCTCTCTGATTGCTCCCTGAATGTGTGCCATGAATACATTGTATTAGTGGTGCTACTGTAGATATAATCTAAGGATAAAAGCAGTACAGACACTTTTATCTAAACTGTACTAGTCTTAACATGTTACATTCATCCTACCCATTAGGAAGAATGAATTCATAAATATTCCAGCTTAAAGTCACCTCTGTAGTATTTCTTAAAACATTATTAACAAGCTGTGCTGGCTTCTGAAACCAGCTGGTTTTACTTCTGGTTTCTGAGTTCAGAGGTGTGCCTGGTGTTTATGTTGTGTTTGCATGACAACTTCAGGATGACAGCACCACTGGAAGGGTAGCTCAGCATAAAGCTTTGGCTGAATGAGTGGCACTTCTACACCTGCATGGAACAGTGTCCAAGACAGTAAGTCCTCTTTGAAGGCCCAGCTGCTCCTCTCTTGTGCTGAGTTTTGTGCAGCTTTGTTGATCTCTGAAGGTTACAGGAAGTGGGACACTTGGCTAGTGGTGTTTGTTGGGGTAATGTGGCCAGCAGAACAAGCTGCAGACTGCCCAATTTTGCTGTGTGTCATGGTGTAGGTAGCAAGTAGGCAAGACTGGCCATGGAGGAGGAAGACACACCCTGATAGATCTGATGCAAATCTTATTTAATTCTCTGGAATTATTTTTATGGAATGTGGATTAGGTGCTAAATCCTGGAATAGCATTTAAAGGTTTCTTATCTAAGAACACCAAATCTCCTGAGAGGCACAAAACACACCACTTCAGTTCATTTTGCTGAGCCAAAGCAAACCTACTGACTTAAGGTATCAAAATAATATGCAAGTTACAATTCTCGGTAATTTTTAAGTATTCTGGGTCAGACTTGTGACGTGACTACCTAAACTAATCTGAGGGGTGAATCAGGCACTCTTATTTTTGGGTGTAGTAACTTGACAATGTCCTTTAATACTCCAGATGTTAATGGACAAATTACTACTCTTCATTTATTTGACTTCTTCACTGCATTTTGTTTCAACCTGTTACACCACCTGCTTTCCTGTAGGAGACTTTTTGCATGTACATCTGTTTTCCTGGACACAGGAGTAGTGGCCTAGGTTGGTTACTGTCACTGGGTTCTTGTCAGGCTGGAGGCAGGGGGATGTCATCCTACCCAGTCACCAACCACTGGCTGGCTGAGGTGGGGAGGGTTGAGTGGAAAGGGAGGATTTGTTCTGTATGAGTGTGACAGCAGGTGTGTCCTGCCCAGCTTCCAAAATGCAGAGTATCACCAGGTGAGTTAATGTCAAGGCCAGTGACAAATTGTTTCACCACAGTATCCTTTCCATAGGGCTGTCCTTCAAGCTGTGTCCACTTCACCAGAAGCTGGTCTAAGTGGGAGGGCTTGAGACAAGTGGTTAGAGTCTTTTTCCCCTGCAGACAATTGGTTGGGGTAAATGTTTTGTTTATCTTTATTCTTGGAGAAAGTTTGGGTGGGTTTTTGGTAATCTGGAGGAGAAAAAAGAAAAATAGCTTTAACTGTTGATGTGTTATTTTTTTCTAATTTAAGGAAATAATCTTTCCATAATAAGCTTGAAAGTACTTTGATGACTGAAAACAGTGCTATAATATATGAACTTAAAATTTCTTAAAATAAGAAATATCTGCTTTTGAAATCATAAGTTTTTATAAAGGGCTTCCACTGGATGATATTATTGGTTTTGGCTATTTTAGAGTATTATAAACTGAATGGCACACTTATATTTGTGAAAAGTCAGTTTAAATACAGTTACTGGCTTCCTTGTGATTTAAAACTTAAATAAATGTCTGGTAGACTGCTTTGGCTCTATAGGCACTAACTAAAGTGACATGTTATTTGGGACATGCACTATAAATTCTGGGTGACCCCAAGTACAGGTTGTTAATCTTCCTCTAAAGATGATTGTATGGTGAAAAAATACTAAACTTTATAGGGATGTCTTGTATGTTTTTCATCCTTCTCTTACCTGATTGTTCCTGACTAAAAATCTTGGCATGAGAATACTACCTTATGTGTAGGTGTTGCTCTGATCCTTTTGTTTTGTTTTTCACCTGAAGCATTATCATCATTCCTATAAAATCAGAGTTGGCTGCTGTATGAATAATTAAGAGTGTTACAAACAGAACCATGATTTCAAGTGAACAGAGAAAAAGCAGATAAAACACTTCAAAAAATGGCTTTCAAAGAGCATCTCTGTACCAGTAAAGCCAAGTGAAAATAACTAATAATGCTGTGTATATACCACTGATTTTTTAAAAAGTTATTCTCAGATGTAGTTTTGAGATTGTCCCAAGGCTTCCAGCATGGTTTCAAAGGTTAAATGATAGTCTGGGCTTGTATGTACATCCCCAAATGCTGGAGGGGAATTGTGTGTGTGTATGTAAAACAAATGGTCCAAATATAAATCTTGAGGTGTAACCTCTTTGTCTTAGTGCTAGCACATGTATTTAGGGTTTTGGGGAAAAGCAGAATGGTACACAATGCTACATCACAGCTATGCAATGGAGTATATGATACTATATATACAACATTGAAAAACAGAAGTAATATTATGGTGCTAAAGTCTAGGCCCCCCTCCCCCCCCCCAAAAAAAAAAAAAATTAGGAGGTGCCAGAACAAAGGTTTTCTTAGCAGTTTTAATTCCTCTCCTTTGTCTGGATTACATTATAATTCATCCCAGTGACTGGAAACCGTATCCTTTCTCGCACTACCCCGCTGCCCCTGTACTTCAACAGAGAAAATACAGAGAGTAGAAGTGTGCTGGTCTTCCCCTCCACCACCTGCTGCAAGCGTGACTTCTGAATGAGGAACAAGTACTGCAGGAATACAGGTGCAGTCCTTGGGAGTGCTTGGTCGCTGCATCCCAACAGCTTTCTGATGCTTGGTTTTCGTGACTCAGGCATTTGTGGGTGTTTTCTACAGGAAGTTTGCAATGCCAAATACCTCGCACCAAATTCCCTGAGACGTCAGAACTTCGAGGCCATGGAGGCCTAGAGTCACTCGACCTTATGAGTGCTGAATTTCAGGCTCCTCGTTCACTCTCCCTGCTGGAAAGGCTGGAATTGTGTTCAAATGCCGGAACTCCTGTGAAGGCGCCGCCGGCAGCGCCACGCGGGGGCGCCCCGGGGCCGGGCCCGGCGGGCCCAGGTGCGCGGGGCGGGGAGCGCTGCGCGGGAGGAGCACGACCAGGAGGAGGAGGAGGAAGGGCAAAGAGGCAGGAATATGCCGTGCAGGGTTTCCGTGACCTCAAACGCCTCACGCCCAGAGGTATTCACCCTACGTAATACACATCGAGTCTTAATTCGGACACACCCGCAGTATCGTATTGTGTGTTTGGGAGTTAACAGATAAATTAAGCAATGGCTGTGCAGTAGGACAGAATTGCATGCACATTGCTCTTAGCAGGTTTCCTTTAAACTATCTTTTTGTTTTTATGAAGCCCATTCTTTCATAATGAAATACTGTAGCTAGGCCAAATTCTGCACTTATGTGTTTAAAGAAATGCTGATTCTTTTCAGGTCGTAACTCTTGACACTGACATTAGATAATACTACTTCCTCCTCTGGGTTGACTTTGAGAACAGTGTATGAAAATTTGCACAGAAGATCTGAACAGCAACATACATGTTTTAAATGCTCTATAGAAGCATAGACAATGTTCTGCTTTAGTTTACACCACTATAAATGCAGAATAAATCTTACTGGCAGAATAAACTGGATTTGATTGTGACAATGTTGGACAACCCTTTCTCCTGTTGAAGTCATCTTTGGCAGAACCAAGCCTTTAGGTTAAAATTGCATATTAAAAATGGGAACAGAACCTGACTGGCAGGGATTTTTCTGTTTGTTTTTAACATCTGTAGCCCAAACATTCAGCCTTAAGGAGACTGAGGCTAGGCCCCTGAATCCAATAACTCCGAGAGTTACCTAATATGAAACACTAGACACAGGGACCCATATGGAATTTAGGCTATGTGAGTTGAGGTTTAGAGAGCTATATTGCAGCACTCTAAAATACTCCAGTCTGCTATTCCAAAGTGTCCTATTGTTACGGGCTCTTAGTGACTTGGCATTAGTCATACAGTTTTCTGGATCTAGATAATCTCTTTGTAATATCCAAGTCTCAGCAGCCATTGCTTCCTAAATTATTTTCCAGTCCTGTCTGATACCTGTGTGACTTCTCTTCACAGGCTTGTTTCCACAAGGTATTTAATAGTATTACTCACCTCTAACAAATTAATGGTATCAATGATTATGTGTACACAAATGTCTTGGTGTTTTGCTGAACTAGGGTCTACTTTTCTTTATGATTTTTGAAAATGGTATAGGGCTTCCACAACCCTTTAAGCAGATGTTTTGGGATATTTTTGTAATAATTTGACTGGAAACAGAGCTCTGCTGGTGGGTTAGAGTACATATTGGGGTGGGGAGAGAAAATTACATATACAGCAACTTTGAAATGACTGCCTATGGTTCCAGCATTTTGGGTGCTATGCTAACAAGCAGGCTAAACTTGGATGTTCTCAGCACTCCAGTTTGGAATAGCTCCCAGCTTTGGAATATAACATGCTTGCATTTGTATCTGGAATACAACTGGGATACTCATGTTCAATAATCAGAAGGAGGGAGTGTGAGTGAGGGAAACAGCTGCATATCTCTGGCACTAGACTTTGCATACTGACCCTTGTTGTGTAACCTCCATGCTCCACAAGTTTGAATTCATTTCAGGAGGTTGGCATGCATTTAGCTGGGAAAAGTGTTAGCTACTGAATTATTCCAATTATATAAACAGAGTAAGGGAAATCGCTGCTTGTCTGATTATGAGAGTGATCTTAAGCAATAAACACTTCTCTCCCATAACAAATGCAAGTACAATTCAAACTGTTCGTGCTATCCTTCCCCTTCTCCCAAAGTGGATTTGGCCAATGCCTCTGTCTAGAAGAATGATGAGAATGGATGGTCATGATTGCTAGGAGAAATTGTTACTGTGTGGGGAGATAAAAGGTTTTAATAAAAAGAACTTGGAGAAGAACTAGCCAATGGCTTGGAAAGAATAAGAAGCTGTTGCAGCACCAAAGGGGAGTGGAAAAGATTGCAGGTCAGTTATGCTTGCTATACCATTTCTGAAGTGTCATAACCTGAGTAATCATTCATAAAGCTTTATTTTGTGACCGTTGGTTGCACAGGGTTCCTGAAGGCTGGATTCCCACTGCTTGCATTTTGTTGTGAGATGCTGATTTTTGCAGGAGCCAAGCAGGGAGAATCCTTCCTAAGATAATAATTTGGTAGGCTATTCTACTTTCTGCAAGCTGGAGCATTGCAGCAGCAACTGGGGTATTCTTTGTAGATGTTTTTATTCTATCAGACTTGTTCTAGTACTTTTAAATAGTATTTCATAAGGACTTTAGCCATAGACACCAGATGAGAGGAAACATTCTGCTATGTGTGAGATCAGCAAACCCTTTGGGTTTTGCAAGTGAGCGCAGAATTCAACATATATATATATAAAACACTGTTCTTAGTAGGTGGCTGATCTTTCATGCAGCTTTACAAAGTTTTGCCCAGTTTAAAAACTGTAGTGCTTGATCATTCCCGGGCATGACAAGTGCCAAAATATTTTAAGTACTGTAAAGTTTCCTTGGTTTTTTTTTTCTGATGCTGAAGATGCTTGTGCCTTCTTTTCTCAAATGTACAGGCTGGCATGCTCCTAGCTGCCTGTTGACCTTTAAAACAAACAAGAAAAGCCCCATCACAAGCAAGTACTGGAAGGAATAGCAAAGCAGGGAATTTGGGCTTTCTGCATGTGGCACAATTGACCTGATGGAGTCTTGTGTGATGATGTTGTTTTTAGACTTGTTCTGCTCTCAGCCCTTGGGTAGAGATCTTTTTTGTCCTGTCAGCCTGGGATCTGAAGATGGTTAAATATGTATCTGTGAGTGCTACTTGTAGCACTGTGAGGGAAAGAGTGTGTAGTTCATGGACATACTGGTTAGGAAGTTGAAGCCTCTATAACCTATCTAGGGTCACTGGAAACTGGCCCATATCAGTAATACACATGAAAGATGAGAATCTGTCCCTATGTCTATATATATGCCTGGTAAATCCTGCACTAGGAGTCTTTCTTGGAATGGCACAAGGATTCTACAGGGTAGTCTTAGAATCAGCCTAATAGGAATCATCAGTGAGAGCAAAAGTCTGGGCCTTGCATCAAGCAGTATGCCATCAGCCTTTTATGTAGCTTGGGATTTCATAATAAACTTTGACAAGCTCTTCTTTCTGCTGAGGAAGCACAGAGTCCCAGTGTCAGCAAAGGCCTGTCAACTCTAGCAAAAGCCTGAGCCAGTAGAAGACTTGACACAAGGGCTTAGACGTGTGAGGAGAGTGGCTAGAGCAAGACTTGTGTGACAGAGCTTCCTGTCGGAGATGTGGCTACTGCATTTGAAGGAGGTGTCCTGACAGCAAAGGTGATCCACCTTTGTTTAAAAAACAAAAGGAAAACAAAGTCCGACAAATTACACGCTGCCCACGGCGATGCTGATTTTATGTAAGGGACATTACCAATATGGTAATCTCTGTTAAAAAGTATCAGAAAAATTATTCTGATTTCTGGCCTGAGATCTGTTTGGCTTGGGGAAGTTTATATCAGATTATTTCCACAGGCTCCAGCTGGGGAGACTTGAGAGCAAGTAAATCAGGGCTGGCTTCATTGTGACATTGACTGCGACAACTGATAGGTTCCCAGGATCATCCCAGTACTGCATTTCACTGAAATTTGCGGTCATCAACTTGGAAAGTTGACCTGAACTGGTATTTTAGGCAGGTCAATCTACAACTTTCTGTTGTTTCTCCCCTCTGCCAAGATAAAGTTCAATGAGAAATGGAAGAGCAATTTTGTGACACTTTTGAAGCTGTTTCTGTTTAGCAGGATTTAAGCCATAGCTAAAATAGACTAATTTCCCCCTTACTACCATTTACCTCTGGTGTTTGGCCAATCAGTGCAATAAAATGAGCTAGTGCCTTCTTATCCCCTCACTAATTCTAAACTGCTGTTTATATGGATGTTCTTCCCGTGCAACCACCCCATCAGATTTTATTTTTCTTAGTTTAAATTTTTACAAAGGGGAAAATATTTTAAGTTACAGATGGTTTTGAAAATAATGGAACAAAATACAAGAAGAAAAAGAATGCAATACTATAATTCTTTTGTATTTATATGGAAGAGGGGGTGAAACCATTGAAGGTGTTATTAAAATTATTTTAAACCCCCCCTTGAAATTAAAAGCATTTCACAGATAATATCGAACTAAAAAACCTCAAAACATTAGCAGGTGAGATATTGTCATGCTGAATCTAATTTTCCATGTGGTTAAAAAGACTGGCTTTGTTACCTGCATAACTCCTGCATGTGCTACAAAAGCAGCCTACTTATGATAGTGTTTGTTCCAAAGACCAAAATTCACTCTGTAAACAAGAAAACTTGACTAGTAAAAGAAAACAATTGCAGTCATCACATTTAAGCTGTGTCCAGACCGCTTGCTTCTGTCTACTCTGTTTAAAAAAAAATTGCCATAGTGGAGTAAGCAGATACTCACAGAAAAATACTCATTCCTTTCCTTGAGGTAGTGTCATTAGTAAGGAAGGAAAGGTGAAGCAATTCAAATCAACAGCAGATTCAAAGTTAGCACTTTCTTTGGAAGAGTCTGACAGTTTGTTTTTCTCAGAGTGCTACTCATTATACTCAATCCAAATGTTAAACCTGTCTTAGAATCATAATTATATAGTGTGCTCTGGGCTTATTACAGATAAGATTGATTAACAAGGTATTACTTTTCATTTTCTCATCATGGGCAAGAGGAAGTCATGTTGTGCCACCTTTGGGACCACATTTGATGTTTTTGTTTAAAGGTGGTTAAAACCATAGGTAGACAGTATCCCTGGACTCCATTCAGAGTAGCAAGGAGGAACTTTTCTAAGGGGGGTCAGATGATCTATTGATTGTTCCCTAAACTATACCACCTGCTCCCTCCATGGTTTAAGCCACCTTAGAAACTTACTTGCATCCTTGCAGTAGGAGTAAGAGGATGGAGACAGCATTATTTCAGATGCATCAAGGTACCACCTCTGTATCCCATTGAGGGATGTAATATAAAAACATTTTTTTCCTATCTTTAATACAGGAAAGAGTGAAATGGACTCCCAAAGGGTTCACCTTTTCTTTATTCTTTAATTTTTAATTTTTTCTTTATTTCTTTATTCTTTTATATTCCTTTATTTTTTCCTTTTTTCTTTTTTATCCACAGCTACTCGAGAAATAAGGCAGACAGACTTGTGTCTCTGAATTCTAACTCTGCTGGAATTTCATAATAAACTTTGACAAGTTGTTCTTAAGTGCTTTCTATCATGTGCTTCTTTATGGGAATTCAGTTTTGTCCCATCTAAAATTTTACCTATGACTTCCCTCAAGGAGAGGGCAACCATAGTTACTGAATGTGTGTTCTTCAGAGGATATGTCTGTTCTATTAGATTTCTTTTCCTACTATTACTATGGTTTTGCAGTGGCTACCGGAAACACTTGTACTCTCCTTGTTCGTAACATTATTTTCTATTGTTGGGGAAATTTAAAAACAATGCATGACAGAGTCTTTTGACAGCCACACTAAACAGATTTTCAGCTGTTTGTTAAACTGGAGGCAGACTTGAGCCAGACTCCAGGAACTTACACAACTTCTGTCTCCCCAAATTTTTAAAAGCTTCAGATTGAGGTCTCCATGTACTTCTTACTAGTAGAGACTTCTCTTTAGTGTTAAAATGTATTTATTTTATCAGAATATCCCATGAAAAAATAAAGGGCTTGAGTCCAGACATCAGCATACAAGTAATTCAGATGTACTTGATAGAAAACTGAATAGTGCATACAATAAAGAAAACTGGGTAACACAATCAGGCCTGAAATCAAAATAGACTAAAGACATCCAAGAATTGTTGCTATAGTTATAAGGGAAAAAATTGCTTTTAAAAAAAGCTAAAAATGTGAAGTCCCTTTCATAAATGCTATTCCCAAAATTGTGAAGAATGAAATGTTTCTGCCAATTTTTACACTTGTAGCTCTATAGTTTTCTTTGTTATGCTGACTACGAATTTTTTTTGGTGATGTGTCTGTAGAAGGCTGGTGTTGAGTCTGTAACACTGACACTCTGATATCTTTTCCTCCTCTTTCAGCTAAGGAACTATTGGTAAAGATCAAAGAAAAGGAAGAGGAGGGCTGACAAGAAACAGTGTATGAGAGATGCCTGCACATCTTTAATAAATAAAAAGGGGTTAAGGCTTCAAATCTCTTGCAGGATATCTGTGCATGTGGGGCCCTGTTTTGCTGTAACAAGCTACATTACAGCACACTGTCTTCTTTAGACGTATATGAATCTGATAGTTTGAATATTAATATATATGAATAAAAGAAAACTATAAATCACTGGAAATATCTGAGAATATTAAGCAGTTGTTAATCTACCAGAAGCCACTTCTTTTTCAGCTCTATTTTTTATGTTTCCCTCCACAGCAAAATTAGATTTGTGGCTTTTAGTGTCGGTGTCTCGTTTGTTTCACTTTCCAATTCACAAGAGTTGAGGAATGTATAATAAGAACCTAACTTTCCCTCCCTCCAGAAAACAGCAACTTTACGTTGAAACTTAACAAGATAAAAAGGAAAGCAGAAGATAATAAATACAAGGTAAAAAATTTTTCATGGTTTGAAATATTGTCAGCTAAAATAAGGCTTTTCAGGGTATACAGGAATATTGCTGAGACCTCACAAAAAGTATCAATGCTCTTGTGTTATGTAAATAGTAAAAATGTTTGAAACAGAGGTGGATCAGGAGAGCAGCATTATGACCCATGAGACATGACACTTCCCAATACACTGAGAAGATATGACACTGTGTTTCTTCTACTTGGGTAGAGACAAGCTGCAGCTCTGTACAGGGGGCTGGAGTTGAGATGGTGGACTGTCTTTTAAAGCCCTGCTCACTCTGACCCTGTAGGTGCATCATGCTTAGGCCTTGTGTTAATGCTATAGATGTCACCCCAACAGATTTATGTCAGAACTTACTTCCTTTTTCAAAATTTATGTGTTGGCTGGCCAAACATTTGGCAAGCTCTTGTTAAGAATATGCCCACTTGGCATATTCTGTTAAGAATATGCCCACCTAGGGTTTTTTTAATGCCATATACTTTTAAATTATTTATATTTTCTTGCAGCCTCCTTGCTATGTTTCAGGTGAGTGTGAATAAAACTAACAGTAGCTAAGTACAAATGTAAAAGTCCTGAAGTTGTGATTTAGTGTATATGTAACTGTGTGCTTCAGCTTTGTTGGTCCTTCAGGATGTAAAACAATAGTGACATCACTGATTAGTGACTTATGGTACACTAAAATCAGAAGCAAGATTAAAATTTAGGTCATAAAGTATCTACCAATGATGGACTGGTGTATTTTGTGAAAAAGGAGGTAACTGTGGTTATTAGATTCCTATGGTGTGGCATGAAATTTTTATTAATATAGGTTTGTGATGTTCCCCCTGTTTGCAAATAGTGGACATGTAAACAAGTTGTGTACTTCATTACAAACAAAATGCCAGTCAGTGCTCTGTGCCCTTTCTTTCAGCTAAAATGGTAATCTAACTGTTGTGGGATTCTACATGAAAAACACTGCAGGAAAATATGGATATGTGAGCAAAGCCTGATGTCTTTGTTACCACGGGGGAGACTTCCCACTGCTCTGATATGGCAGCTCTGTCCTTGGGCATCCTGGAGATTCCTCTGAGCAAGGCAGTACTGTTGACTGGTTCTCCTAGCCAGGAACGTGGGATCTGCCTGGGGAAAGGGCTATCAACAATCCAAGGTCATCTGTGCCTGTTCTCACTGTTTGTTGCTTTTGCTGGTAGCTGATAAAGGCCCAACATCTGAATAACAGGAGCAGCCAGGGAAACATGTGTGGCTTCATCCCGTTTTTCCAATACACTCCCTGCCAAGCTGCACCAAGAGCTCTTTGCCTGCAGAGCAGGAATGGGCCTATATATCCAACAAAACAGGACCAGAGGGACTCATTAAATTCCTAAAA
>JANPWX010000059.1:306169-438246 GCA_024734555.1 Trochalopteron elliotii
CATTTATGAAATTATAGTATGCAAAAGAAAGGAACTCTGTGTAACCTACAGTTTCTCCCCCTTGTTTTTGCTCAGATTCCTTCTTGTGGTACAAGATACAAAACCTTTGTTAGGACATTGTGCTAAATTTTCTACCAACATATGGTTAAATGCTTTATGCCTTTTCATTCTCAAAAATCTAGATAGGTTGGACAGAGCAAAGAAAATCAGGTGCAGAGCAGTGAAATAAGGCCATGCCCTGAGTTGGTTAATTCCAGCCTGCCCTACCGCATCATCTGGCAGGGCTGATTTGATCTGATCAGATGCGGGCATGCTACTTCTGCCAAAATGCAAAGTACAGTGCTTATGCTGCTTTTATGCTTTGAGTTGGCTTCATGAGTGCCACAGGAAGATAGATTATGGCTGTTGGAACAAAATTGCCTCTTGAAAATGTTATGGGAGCTTTTCATGTTTTGGAAGAGTAAGTGAACACCAGTTCAGTGCTTTGTGTCACAGGGCTGTGAAGTTTTTGGTCTGCTTCTAGGACCTTTGGAGTTTCCAGTATTCCTGTGGATCTACAACCTAACATGACTAGTCAGAGTTGGGAGAAAAATCAAAATGACTGGAGTTATAGCCCAGCTAATTTGCTATCCAGTGAACACTGTGAAAAAGAAACTTATTTTGGAGACAAAAAGTTAGTATTATTTCTTCAAGGAAAAAGTTGTGTCTCTATTTTTATTCCACTTCCATTTCAAGAACAGTTTTGAAGAAAGTAATCCATGGATTTGTGACTGTTCAAGTATTTTGGTCTCAATATTGTTTCCTGAAAGACAGTGTTTAGTCAATGATGGGGAGAAGTACATTTTATGTTTATGATTGCTTTAAAACCTGTGCAGTTTGAATAAAGAATAATGGAAACAGAGGTCCATAAAGCTAATTTACTGCTAAACTCCTTTGGTGCTCATTGTGTGTGAGGCTGCTCTCCTGAGTGTTCAGAAAACTCACTACCCAGTCTCCAATATCAGAAATCATATGAACCCACTTCTACAAAGCTTACCCTGATTGCTTTTGCTTTTTTTTTTTTTTTCTGAACAACTAAAATCTGCTTTGAAGACTGTAGGTTTTTGTGTTTTCTATGGATTGTTTATCCTCAAAGTTTTTAGTTCATTAACAAATACCCATTGATGTGAAATGTGGATTAAATCAGGATCACAATTTCAATTCAGAGATTAGTACCTTTTATAGCTGGGGTAGTACAAAATAGGAGGCATGTGAGATGTGATGGGTGAGGGTTGGTGATGGGAACTTCTACTGCTTCGTCATATCTGACTGATCCTTTAATTTTTAGGATGTGCTTCTCCAAAAATGATGTTTCTGTTAAGGTTGCTGATGTTACCCTTCAGTGTTCTAATGGCATGTGCATGAAAGTGATGTTAATACCTCCACAGGCAGGATGAGGCCCCAAAGGCTTCTCTCTCCTCCTGTGCTGATACAAATGAATGGAAGCTCAGTCAGTGTTATGTTGGTGGCAAATAGGCATTCCTGAGGTCTAAATCTAACAGAATCATGTTGCTGGGGGAAATATGTTGAAAACTCTTCTCCCCCAAATCCGATTTGTTTTTGTCAGTAGCCTCAGCTAAATGTTTTATCTTCTCCTTGCTTTCCCTTGCCTCCCAACCTCTTTCCCCCATTGACCTCTATGAGTGCAGTCCTGGCTGCTGATTTATCAGGGCAGGCTGGCTCAGCACTGTGTGGAGATTGCTTTTAATTAACTCTCTTCGTTTTGCCAACCTTCAGGGAGCAGCAACCCTTTAATGGTTATAATACTTTATCTGGATTTATATCCACCTTATGTGTTTGTTGCTCTGCTTCCTCACATGCTCTTCCTGAGTCATTTCCCAAAATGAAAGGTTTGTTTCAGGTCCCTCATACAGGATGAGGAAGAGAGGTTGCAATGGCTTCTGGACTGGAAGGATGGACTCTCTGTGATCTGCCTGAGTGCTTTGGAGGTGGAGGGGATTATGAGGTGATGCATTTTGAGGCTGTCTTGGAGCAAAACTCATTTCAGTGACTTGCCTCTATGCACAGGGAGAGGCAGCTTTGTTTTGTAGTTGCAGCATGGCAGATGAGTACCTACTAAATTAAATCTGCCCCCTGACTTGTTGTATGACATAGATAAGTCACGAACTCATTGCTACAGTCAGGTTTAACTCCAGTGACTTCTCTTCTCAGCCTGACTGGCCTGAATATTGCTAAAATGTAGTTAACTTCTTATGTATGAATACAGGTCTAAAGGAGAGTCTCTCTTTACCTGTAAAAGTCCAGTTTGGCCTTCTGGGAGTAGCTCTACCAAGTGAAATTTCTTCAAACTGAGCAGAAAGCAGCTATATCAAATTTCTCCTACCTGGAATTTCCTCTTTACATATTCTACAGTGCGGATTTCAGGAGATGTGAGCATGAAAGAATTAGAAAAAGTATGTTATTTGTAATGTAAAGTATGTGTCACTTTTGTGCCAGAGAAATGCTTTATAATCATGCTTTAATTAAGCATCACAGTCCCTTTTGTGGTGTAATTTCCTCCCTTCTTCCGTGGGAAGAATGCCATGCACTGTCTGACTTAGTGATGGTCACACTAGTCACACCATCAACCCTTGACTCAACATTGCTTTGCTTTTGGTGTTGAGCATAAGAGTGATGTGTTGAAGGTGAGTGGAATTCCTTCCTTGTTAACACCTTCATGACCAAACTGAAGAGTGGAAAAATGAGTTAAGACTGTCTGCCTGGTTCTGATGAAAGAAGTTCACCAAAAATTATTGTTATATCATCCTTAATGGCAGTGATTTATGCCCAGAGCTGATAAAAACATTTTTGGGATGCAAAGACTTTACCATGGAAATTAACCAGGTGGCAACTACTTTTGCATTTCCAAACATAAATGCTGTGCACCTGTCTGTTCAGTACAATTTCGAAGTCACCAGTGTGAGAAGAGTGTTATGTGTCTGCTTGTAAATATGTGTATTTAAAGTGTATTTAAAGCCCCTTTGTTAAAATGGCTGAGAAAATTAAGAAGTTCCCAGGTCTAGTCCTCTCTTACTGAGGAAAAAGAGATACCAGCTGAAAGGAATGCAGTCGTGGGTGCTACTTATCAAAACGTTGGCAGCACATCACTGCATAAGATCATCTGTGTCATTTGGTCTGTGGTTTGTGTTTGTATCTTTCCTATCTTCTCCTGCAGTCAGCTTTACTTTTTTAAAAAAAAAAAAAATTGTTCGAATTTATATTTTTATGTGTTTTTGGTGTGACTCCACAGGAACTAACTCTTGGCATTCTCATCTGACCAGACTGCAAACATATCTGGTTCAGGTACCCATTCTGCTGAGTAGATCTGAAAGTAAATTCCCTTCTCCCCTGTCATTAACTTTCTAGTTTTGTTTCCACAACTAACTTATCCACAAAGTTCTAGGGTTAGAAGAGGCTGTCTCCTGACACGTCTTCTGAATTCCTCACTGCAAAACACACTCATTATGCGAAGTTGAAACCTGGCTGACCCTCAAAGGACAATGTATTTCCCAGGTTGCTGTTTCCATCTACCTTCTCCTCCATGCACCCCTCAGAACAGAAGAAGAGGAACGGATGAGGGGTGAGCACTGTGCCTTTGGGAAAGGCTCTGACCTGAAAATGGATTGCAATTCCAGCCGAATGGTTCCTTCCCTTGGTAACAGAATTGCATGCCTGGGCTCTGAGCTCTTTGCATTAATTTCATCTCTGCTAAACTTTCCCAGTCAATTAACCATGTCCATCTCCTGCTCTAGCAGCCACATGTGCCTTTTCTGCCGCAGCAGGGTTTTGAAGCAGTAACTCCCTGCAGCCTTTGCTGCAGCAGTTTTCCTCAAACAGCTTCCCTCAAGCATGGTTATCAATCAGGACCTGTCAGGTTTTTTTCCCTCCAATGCATCTATTTTCAGAGCTGTAGAAGTTTAACCTATTGCTTTGTCTTTATAAGTACTACTTTTTGCAATAGAGCCCAAAGCTGCATGAAAATTTCAGTCTTAGCGTGAGGAGATTCTGCTAAACCTGGATATTTCTTTTGTGTTCTGTCATTTTGCCTCCCTTGGGTTTTAATTTTGCTTGTCCAAAAGGCCTTGTTAAGCTGGCCAGGAGTTCTTGTGTGGTTGTTCCAGGCAGCACCTGCAGTGCAGAGTTCTCCTCTGAGTACTTGGCTAACAGGATTTCATGAAAGAGTAGTGAGTTCTTAGAGGCTGGTGTGTCTGAGAGATGCTCAGCCCTGCAGTTTGATGTAGGCTACCTTTGAAGGGAGTTCTGCACCTACCTCTGGAAGAACAGTTTGGATGCTTGCACTGGAGTTCCCTTGGTAAAGCACCTAAGGGGCCATGAGTGGCTTGAGCATGATTTCCTTGTATGTTGTGCTGTGATCAGTGGCCAGACTGCCTATTAAAGCAAGAGTCTGTGCTTTTGTCTTGAGTATATGGGTGAGCCTGGTTCTGTTTCTGTAGGTACCTATATCATGAAGGCTGCCATCCTAGCTGCCACTAACTGGGTCCTGTGTGGGCACTTTCAGACAAGAAGACAAAGACCAAATTGGCCACAGTGGCTCGGTTAATGGAAATGTAGGTTTAAAAGAGGGTTCTTGGGTCTTGTGTCCAGTCCTCTGGTACCATGACAGATAATCTCTTTCATAAACTGAAAAGTCCTTGTCTTAAATCCCCACTTGGACTGTTTGTTCCCATTACTCCTCTTGGGAGGGTTCCAGAACCCACTGCTCTGGTGGCTGGAAATAGCATTTTAATCCCTAGCCTAGCCCTACTTGTGACCAGTTTATTCTCATTTGTTCTGGTGCCAGCATAGAGTTGTTAGTGTAAATACTATTGCTACCTCCATGTCTACCTCTCCACTATGACTTGTACATTTGTGTGACTTGTACACTATTATAAGTCCTGTCAGTCTTCGTTTTGATATACTAAACTTTCTGTGGCATCTTTTCCTTTCCTTTAGTCACTGAAGTATTTATTGTCTTTGTCGTCTCTACTCCAGCTTGGATAATTTGCATTCAGCTTTCTTGAGTGTGAGTAGACAGAGTTGTACTTTGTTCCAGGTGGTTTTGCCCTCTACAGTAACTTTCTTTTTTACCTCTTCTGGGAAAACCTTGCTTTTACATTTGTTTGTGGTTGTATAGTGCTGCTGGTTCACAGTTATCCTGTGGTGGACTAATACTGTTGTGTTTCTTCTTCTGTCCTTTCAGCTGTCGTTGAGATGATGATCTGCAAGTTATTAAATGAAATTTATACCAAATTCACTCCATCTAATTCTTCTTGTCTGATGCTTTTAATTTCCTTGGTGTCCCTTCAGCTTATGTAAGTGGCTAGCTTTTCTCAACACACACACTTTTTGTGCCAGGGTCATTAATGGAAATACTGATTTCAGCTCCCAGACCAATCCTTTCCAGAACTCCAGAAGTAACTTCCCATCAGCCAATTACTGTCTCTGTGTTCAATCCTTTTTTGGTAGTTTTTCAGTCTTCTCACCATTCTTTTAATAATCCCAATCTTCTCAATTTTCAGTAATTTCTCATATACTGCTGTATGAAATATTCTCTAGAAGTCCAAATAGCTAAGAAGTATCTTATGGAAGCAAGATGTCACCTTACTCTGGCACAAGGTATCAATCTTGCATGTTTGTCATTTCCTTGTTCAAGACTCTTCTTGATTGTTTTGCACTTAAAAAACTGCTAGTAAACTCTAGCTCAGTTAGCCTTACTGAAATAATTCCCAAGGCTTGTGTTCTATAACAGTTAACAATGAGTATCTTATTTTTCTTGTTATACTCTGGTAATATAGTAGCAACCATGATTTGCAGTATCTGATTAAAGAACTTCCTAGTAGGTATATGGTTTCATGTTGCAGCTCTTGGGCAGGGATGATTCAGAATTTATGCCATGACTGCACAAATTTCATTGTGGCTTCCACCTCAGTCATTCCAGTGAAGCACAGCATTCCTTTAGTTTTGTGCTTGTACCTATATTATATTTAATCTATGTACCATTCTAACTGCAAACCAGCTGAACTTCAATTGCTTTTATTTTGATGCCTGAAGAATATTGCTGTTTTATAGTAGTTTTTGCAAGTTGTAACTCTTGACTTTGGCAATTTTCCCTATACTTCCTGACGTTTAAGATCCATTTTTTAAAATCCTGTTACTACTGTTTTCTGCTCCTGAAGGGTGTCTGTTTAATTCTGATGTCCTATTTGAAGGCAGTTATTCAGCCAATAACTTCTCCAGTCTTTCCACATGAGTTTCAAACAATTCTTGCATTTTGTCTCCAAAGGAAGTTCCCAAAGTTCTGCTATATTCTGCTCCTCCCATGCTTAAGGAACAGTTTGAAGTACTTTGTGGTGGTGGTGGGTACTGTACCTATTCTTGATGTTTTGTGATGGTGATGTTTTGTACCTATTCTTGGACTGCAGAAGACTTAGGCTGTGTTGATACAGGGAAAGCAGGGGTGATTCTGTTTAATACTAAGTTGTTTTACTTAATTAGATAATGCCTAAATGTGGCTTTTAAGATTTCATCAGTGTGAAACAATGTTGCATATTTCACTAGGGTTGCAACTATTAAGTAGAAATCCAAATGAGCAACATAAAGTTGATTTTTGAAATTACCTTATTCCATTTTTCTCCAGTGTCATTGGTCTTATTCAGAGAAAACTGTGTAGTACACACACAAATATATATATATTAGGTATAATATAGGAACGAAAGAATGTATTTACACATGGTGTTTAGGAAAACATGGTACTGTTAGTTAATCAATGTCCTTTCATTTTAAACATTCCCATATGCTCCTTACTGATTTATAGCAGTACATGATTCAAGTCTTTTCTACTGGTCAGTTTTACAAACTCATAGAAATAGGAAAAATGATACATATATTCTTTTTTTTTTCTTACTATAGGACTTTGTGAACTTTTAAAATATAGCAGTCTTTGGATCAATGCATATCCCAGGAAGACCTTGCATAAGTGACCTAAAATCGTGTGATCAAACCTCTTCTCCCCTCCCCATCCCTAGAGAGATATTTGTAATTAGATAAAATGAGGACAGAATATGCATAAGTATCTGTTATGCTGGGATTCCTGCCCGGAAAGGAAACTAATGGCCTGAGCTGGCCATAATCTTTTGCACCCTGTGTACTATTGACAAGGCTATGGCTTGAGATGTTGAGAGTTCAGGGGCAGATTTTTACTGTTGTCTTAGCATAACCTTTCTAAATTGACTGCTTTCCAAAACAAGTGGAATTACACAGCCTATATTTTACTCATCATTCATTGTCAGGGACAGTTTGCTTGTAAGAGAGGGTCTGATTCTTCAGTCTTCTGCCTAATGCAGTGGAAGTGAGTTTAAATTACTGCTTCTGTGGTTTGGATGTGTTACACATTCACTTTGCCCAGATGTAAATGAACACATGAAGTGCAAGACAGTGGAGAACTAGAAGTAGAGTTGGTAATTTTTTTCCATTTCATCTATCAATTTGCTGCTAGTCACTGGTTCTTCAGAGTAGAGTTCTGTGAACAAATTCATCTCTCTCTAGTCCTATTAAGTAGCCCTTTAAAGCCTCTGTGACAAGTTGCCTAATACTGTGATACTACACAATATTAGAGGATGGCACATGGATGGCACCTCAGGAATCTGGAGGCTGCTTTACATACTGTTGCTGTTTTCTTCTTTCTCCCAATGCATATGGCAGGTGTCAGCTTGCCCCTCACAAAATTCTAGTTTTGCAGTCCTCTATCAGATTTGTGGGCTTTGTCTCATGACTTGGCAACAATAAAACAGAAACCCTCGGCATTTACAGTTCTGTCAGTCATCCTCAGGTATCCCAGTTGTTGATAAATCCACTGATGAAAAGCTTTTCTTGGAGCAGGCAGGTAGTGGGTATGCTACTTTTCCTCTCTTACTTTGCTTCAGTGTCCTTGGGGTAAATGTCAGTGAAAGTAAGAAGTGTTTCGATAAAAAGAGGGGCAAGGTCACATGAAAAGCATGCCCTCTTCCACTTTCCCAAGGAAGGTATCTACCCAGCATTTCCATTATTCTGCCCTGCATAGCTAAATCAGGAAATGAGCCAAGGCCATACTGAATTTTGATTCTATTTTGAAATTATGTCCACTTTGGCATCTTTTCGAGCTGGGAAAGTTTGGCTTGCTCTTCTTTTCCACTCACAGTAATTTGTAGAGTGGGAGATTTGGGATGAATCTCTGTTTTCGGTGCTTACAAGGCAGCAGGAGCTTCTATGGCTGGGCTGGAATGTGTTGTTTCAACACACTGAATGTGAAAAAAATCCCTTCAGCTTCATACAGACTGTGGTTTTTGTTTGTACTCAGTCAGTGTGATTTCACTGAAGTCCAAAAGTTATGCCAGTGTGAGACACAAACCAAGTCTATGTTATTTCAAGACAACAGTACCACCAGAGAAAATTCCTTTTATTCCACCCACCCTCCGCCCCCCCTTAATTTTCAGACTCTCTGTCCTTGTCAGATATTCAGTAGTGCCTGATGCTTAGAATTTGGCAGCAAATGATGACAGCAGTAGCCACCTATGAGATCCTTAGCCTATAGCTTAACAAACAGGACAGACAGCAGATAGCTTCTTAGTAACAGGGGTGGATCAGAACAAAATCCTGGATCTCAGCACCTCTTGTGAGCTTTGAAGATTGAACCTGGATCTGAAGTTAAATGTCTTTAATGGACTGGATCCAAACACCCACATGCTTTGGCAGAGCTCAGATCCAAATTCTGTCTACCTAAAGAATCAAGGTTCTGTTTTCATGTGGATTCTTCTACCAGTGAAAAGCAAGAGAAGGGGTAAGGCAGAAAATATGACACATTGGCAAAATTGTTTTTCAGTAATATGTTTTTAGAAGTTTTTTCCATGAGGCGTCAGCAGCTCTTAAAAAATCGCAGGGAGAGCATACAGTTGTCAATGAGCCAGAATGGTTAAATGTTTTTAAATATTTGAGTTGGGTTATTCCTTCACCTTTCTTTCTCACAGATATGCCTAGTAAAACTCCAGTAATGAAAACACTTGCTTGGGAAGGGGGATAAAATCCTTTTCAGCAAATAATGATGGTGACATTTTAATTGCATTATAACAACACTGTTAGCAATGGTTTAGGTTTGGCATTGAACTTATACACAACATTTGTTCTTTTATACAGTATTGGTATTACATAGTAAAAATAGCACAATTGCAAAACTCATTTGTTACTCCTCTGCCAACTTTGTTCAGCTGACTGTTGCTGTTTGAACTTTTAAAGCAGTGTTTCATCCATATGTTAATATCAACTGTACAATTAATTCTCTCTGCTTTCAAATGATTCTCTAGTGCCTTAGTAGTTACTTTCCAGTTTGAGCTACCTGCAAAACTGCTTCTGTCAGATGAGCTGTGCTAATCCTGAGTGGTTCCCTACACTGAGATGATAAAGAGCAGCCACTGCCTTTAAATTTCCCAGTACATTCCTGCACGGAAGTTGTTGAAGGCACTTTGCTTCACTAAGCCATTTCAGGATGGGACTATTCAGAAATTTTCATCTTTCTAGTGTGAGATTTGGACCTAGTCTGTGATGTTTTGGATGTCATATATCCTCAGATTATTTTCTGTCTGTGAAGGATTAAAAAAAAAAGAATCAAGAGGACAAAAAGAAGACCAAGAGCATCCATAAATGAACACTACAAGTAATGGTACCTAGTACCAGGTGACAGCTGGCACTGGAAGTCTCCACTGGATCACACGTAAACTAGTTTTGGATTAAGGGAGTAAAAAAACCAACCCAGTAAATAGGGAGGGGGAAGAACCCTCCCCAGGTGAAATAGTGCTTCTTTGGGTAGTTTCTAGCTGGGAACAGGCTGACATGCAGCCGGACCTGCTGCTGCATCTTCATGGGAGGTTAGAATTCAGACAGAGAAGGCACAAGTAAATTTTAATTTAAAATATTTTGAATTCTTCCTTGTTCCTACTCTTATGTTTAAACTGCACTTTATTTTAGGAAGTTATTTTTGTTTTCTTTGTTTACTAAACAGTTTCTCATGTGTGAAACTTAAAATGGGAAAGAATCATTATGCAAGTGTTTGTGTGCAGACTAGAACTTGGTCCCAGAGAGGGGAATCAGTGGGGTTTCACTCTAGGAAGAGCATCAGATGGGGAAACACAGAGATCAGAGAGAAGCTAAAAGTACTGTTGGTCCCTAAGAAGTATTTCTTACTTAAGGGTTAAATGGAGTGGTTTTGTTTCCTGACAGGTGTGCTCGGAGTTTCACTCAATGTTTCCTTTTACATATGTATAAACATAAAATGTGATGGTGAACTCAAGTGTACTGACTGATATTGGACCCAGTCCTTATTTGTTCCAAGTTATCACTAAGGACTCCTGGGACTGGTAGACCTTTGCCTATTTGGAGATTGTTTGAATGGTGATGAAAGTTACACTATAATAAAAGTGTGGCTACACAGTAGGGGACAGTGCTTGTGTGGAGCATTTTTTTTCTGCTTTAGGTTGGTCACACACCTCTATAGCAATAACTCTTACAAAATCACTCATCAGCATGCTTACATATAGGGCATCACCTACTCTAGTGGCACTGGTGCTCCCTGGGACTGCAGGTGCCTGTGCTCTAAGGGAATCTGGGGCTTCCTGGCAGTGCAGCAAAGCCCATTTTGTCTCTCCAAGGATAAGGGGTCAAGGCCAGTGCTAGTCCAGTAATGGGGAAGAAAGAAGTAGGAAGAGCAGAAATGGAGACCAAGGGTGGGATGACTCCTGCTTCTCTTTTTCCAGCCAGGAGGGTAGGGAAAATAGGAATGGCACATGCAGCTGGGAACTTTCCTCCAGTGGCAGCCACTCCCATTTGGCAGCCACCAGCACACTCGGCCTGGTTTGCAAATGACTTTGATAATGTTCTTCTCTTGAAGCTTTTAAAGAACTGAAGCTGCCTTGAGAAGTCCTCCCGAGGCACACTTGGTTAACACCTTCAAAACATGGGCTAGGAGCAACTGGTCAGGTCACCCATGGAGGCTCTGTAGGATCAGTAACTGGGCCTGTGCTGCCTGATATTTGCAAATGATCTGGGAAAGAATGTGAAGAGGAGGTGGCAAACTAAGCTGATAATACTAAGGATGCTCCATGTGGGAAGAACACAAGGTTGCTGCAAAGTGTTGAAGAACCCCATGAAACTGATTTATTTGACTGGTTACGTTCAGTTTAGATAAATGTAAATTAAGACACATAGGGAAAAATATCCCAAATTAATGTATACAGGAATGGGGACAGAATTGGTTACTGACACTGAAAAGTTTTGGAATTATCTACCAAAATATGATATTTGTGCGCAGTAGTAGGTAAAGATAACAATAAGGTAATAATTAAAAGAAAGGGAGAGAGGAAAGAAGAGATACAGGCTGAATGTTAGGAGTTAGTATCAAAGGAAAGAAAACAAACATCATTACTATGAGAATATATTTTACACATTACTGATCTTTTCCAACCTAAATGATTCTATGTTTCTGTAATTCTATATAAGTCCAAGGTTTGAAGCATGCTGGAATACTGTAAGCAGTTTGGTCTCCCTGTGTTGAAAAGGACACAATAAGCTGAAAGATGTACTGAGAAAGAAACAAGGAGCATCAAAAGGAATGACTTCTGTATGAAGAATTATTAAATTGGTTTGGGTTTTCCAGTCTGTAAAAAGATTTCTGAGTCCCTCTCTATGAAAGAGGTTCCTGAGATCAGGAGCATCGTGGAAGGGGCAAATAGGGGATGGATGTATGTTCATTCTCCCTCTTAAAGCCAAAAGTTAGGACATCAATAGAGATTATCAAGAGGCTGATTCAAAAGGAACAAAAGGAGATAAATTTTTGCTAAATGTTAAATAAACCTGTGAAACTCTTTACAGTGGGTTGTATGGGATATTGAAGTTTACCTGGGCTCAAGAAACATCAGCTTTACAGAACGTAGATCCTTCAATGGCTATTGATTTTCTTGGTATCTGAATCACAGTTCACCAGAGGCTGAGATGAGATACAAGTATATTTCCTGCAGAATATCACTATATCCATATTTTGTGTTCCTCATTAGGGATTCCCTACTGATCTAAGTTTAAGACCAAGTTAAATGGACCTGGTCTGACCTGATATGGCCATTTTTGTTTCAAGGTCTCTGGCAGTCACACAGTACTTAGCAGTACTTGCAAGAAAGGCCTTGAGAAGTTTCAAAATAAGAGACCCAGAAATGCAAGATGGAATTATGATTAGTGGCTGAATAACCAGAGCTTTATTTTATTCTTTGCAATGTTTGCTCCTTCATGTCAACCCTAGGGGGAAGTCAGTGTGCCAGTTCACCCAGGTCTTGCAACAACCTGAGACAACCTGTTTATTAAACATACACTTTGGCTTCTGTACAGAGGAAATGGCATGATCCAGACTGGTAATGCAGAGACTTGCATTTAGTTTCTGCCTACACCACTGACTTTCTGTATATTTTCAGACAAGTCCTGTGCTGTAGTGTTTCCCTATGGAAAGAATACATAAAATCCTTTATGTGTCTTCCTAAAGAGAAGTTTGAGATTCATAGTTGTAAAGTGCTAAATAAGTGCTAAAACTTGTGAGTGAATGCAAAGTGTTTGATGGCGATTTTTTTTTTAAATGGACCTTACATTTAAGAAATTTACTGTCTCTAATGTCTGTTCATAGGCCTCTCATTCAGACTGAGTATGAAGTAAAATCCATATTCAGATTCATTCTAGAGGAAAAAATCTTAATTAGTTGTTTCTATACTTATTAGTCACTCATTTGTTTGGGGTGTGTGTCAGGGTGAACCCCTGGGAAATCTGCAGTGGTCTGATCTGACTAGAGGAAGCATTATTTTTATTGTCTTTTCTGTCCCGTTGCAGTTGCCTTTTTTTTTTTTTTCTCCTCACTAGGTCACTGTTTAGGGAATGAATTTTCCAGTCATGTCTCAGATTCACAATCATAGGTGACCTTTGCTCTTCCACGTGGCTCTCTTTCTGCTCCTGTGGCCATTTGCAGACATATCTTATAAGTTAATATTTATAATGAAAGGCAGCTGATGGCACTTGCACATAAGGTGGTTGTCCTCTCTTCATGCTGTGCAGCAGCATGCCTGAATTCTGATGAGAAGACAGAGATTCTCTTGTTCAAAATTAAAGTTATTCATCGGAATGATTAATAATTGCATATTAGGCACTTGATCAGATACCTTTAGATGGTTACAGGACAGTGTGCACATTGGGTAAAAGACATAACAAAATCCATCTTTCTCAGTGTGCTAGCTAGGTATTCACACAGCTTTCCACAGTTGGGAGGAAGCTCTGATGTGCTCCTTTTATGTACCAGCATTTGAGCTCTTAGATATCACATTTTTGAGAAATCTTTAGAGATGAAACACAAACTTTGGCAGCACGACCAAGAAGCCCTACCCGATCGCCTTTACTACTGGGATTCAAGTGCTGGGATCACATCACTGCTCTGCCTCCAAGCTGCTATAGGTCAGGAAGTATGGGAGAGGACCCAGGTGCTTGTGCAAACCTCCTCTGACTAATAAACTTCTAAACACTTTTCAAATGAAATAGCTGGGACTGTGAGGTTCCTTGGAGAACCTTACCACAGCAGAAGAAACCAACAGCTCCTATTAATGTATCTGCTTCGTGCTTCCATGAATACTCCTACTGGATATGGGGGCAGTCACAATGTGAGTGCAAGTCTACATTGCATATGTAAGGTGAAAGATGTGCAATTGTTTCTTGATATTATTGCATGTTTCTTGTGCTTGTTGATGGGTTTGCAGGACCACTGCAGCTGGCTGCTTAGGAAGACATGTGGATTGTGAGGAGAGGCTGGCAGTAAAATAATTAGTATTGGTATTAATATATTTTATTTTGGGCCAATTATTTAACTGTTCTTACCTGAACCCACGAGTTTTACTTTTTTTTTTTTCTGATCCCCATGGCAGGGTCTGTGTGGAGCGAGTGAGTGGCTGTGTGGTACTTAGTTGCCAGCTGGGATTAAACCATGACATCCTGGAATTTGTTTTCATTTACGCTCTAAACTGCTTGTGTGCCAGTTACAGCCACTTTTTGACTTGGAAAAAAATGGTTATTTGAATGACATCTTACTCCCAATTTTTTGTAGTTTCCTCTTGCCCACGTGTAAATTCTGCGTGAAGGCCACCATGCCCTCTTGCTCTTTGCATAAGTGTAGAGAGGCACCTAAACGTGGCCTAGCAAACAGATATTTTATGCTATGCAAACAGCAGCTCTGTGCAAAGGGCACCCACCCCGCCTATGCTGCCAGGGAGTGTGCTCACAAGGTGGTCTTGTCTCAGGCTTCCCTTGTTAATTTGAACTTCTGATTGTGTGTGTATGTTGCACTGCTTCACTCTCGGCCCAGTGACCAAAGGCAGAATCACAGATTAAAAAAATCCAAAACAATCACAACCAAAACCCAGCACATACCACACCCAGTCCCCCAAGAAAACAAACGTTTTAGTTGAAGATATGCTACTTTTTGAGTGAAGCACTGAAGGGTATATGGAACACCTGAAGTGCCCATGAAAATGAAGTAAAATATGTGAAGCTAAAATAGAAACACAAACACTAATTTAGTGTTAATATTTCAGTTTATGTGCCTTAGTTTCACTTTCCTTTATCTGTGTGCAATCCCAGTTCTAGTTAAAGATTTTCTCTATCTTTTGGGTCTCTGAAAACCATAATCTAGAAGTTTTAAGTTAGTTGATAACACTGTGAAAGGGTTAATTTTGAGTCCCCTCTTGCAGTTTAAGACGCCTATGAACAGTCTCCTTGCCAATCTTCCAAGCTCAATCCCAGTTTTTTCTCACCTGATGTTATTTTTAGTGGAAG
Source organism: Trochalopteron elliotii (assembly GCA_024734555.1). Taxonomy (NCBI): domain Eukaryota; kingdom Metazoa; phylum Chordata; class Aves; order Passeriformes; family Leiothrichidae; genus Trochalopteron; species Trochalopteron elliotii. Next base: position 321,086 of record JANPWX010000059.1, read on the forward strand.
AAAATAGAAATATTTCTAGGTGTTAGGATATTCTATTTCTTTAAGCCCTGGAAAGGCCAAAATGAGATGGAGAAAGATAGGCAAACCCGTGACAAAGTGAAATGGTGAGTTACCACTGTTGAAGCAGGGTAAGAGGTCAGGACTGAGGGAAGGATTGGAAAGAAAATGTGTGTGCATACATGTGTGTGCTACTTTGCTTTGAGAATAAGTCAAAGAGAAGGACTGCAGATAAGAAGGCATCCGGTCCTTTAAAGGGTTTGCAGCTTTTTGATTCAAAGAAACTGGTGTTCTCATGGGATGGGGTATGTATGCAGGTTTTTTCCTCACTAATCTCTTGGTTTCCCTGTAAATTGCAGTGGGGCCTGTTCTAAAATGTAAGTTCACATGGGAGTGCTCTCCTCATATGCTAATGAAGAATAAGATAGTGGTGGTGAGGGCAAACTCTCAAGTCCTTTGGAGGGTGTGAAAACAAATCTAAGGGCTGGCTACAAGGAATGATGACACAGGAAAACTTGGAGAAGATGACTGCCTGGATTCTAGGGCAGAAGTGCTTTATTGAAGAAGAGCTGATCAGGGAAGGCCCTGTTTGGGGAAGCGACTGGCAAAAGGATACTGGGGAATGAATAGCATGCATGGTAGAGACATGGTAAGGTATGAAAAGAGGTTTTGTAGGCCAGAAGGGAAATGAGGACACAGAAAGACACATTGTAATACAAATTAAAGACATTTCCTTTAATTAATTCCTTTAAAAATTACTATTAACTAGAAATGAGGATTGTAAGTAGCTCCCACTAGGCTGTGATTTCCTTGTACTAATTGACCAGTTTCTGACCCAAAGAACTTGCAGCTGGCAGCTGCCACTGGTCCTGGTCCCTGAGAACTGCTGAGATGGGCATACCTTAGCAGATGAAGAACACGAGAACAATTAGCTATCCAGAGTGTTCCCTGGAGAGGATAGCTTGTGGGGCCTGGTGTGATATCCTTGGGAATAAGGTCAGGATTTTGGAGGAGAAGGCTCATATCTGGAAAAACAACAAGACTTCTTTCCCAGACCCAATGTGAAAAAGTGGAAAGAGAAAGTTTGGAAAGGGATGCAGTGGGAACAGTGGGAGGACTCTCATGGCAAAAGAGTGTAAAACACATCTTCAGCAGCAGGTGCCAAAGCTGGTGATAATTGTGTTCTTGTTCCTGAGTGGAGGTGTGAGGCACAAGCCCTTCTCTGCATTCAGGGTTTTAGAGACTAAATGCGTACCACAGCTCAGGGCATCTGGTTGCTTTTCCACCCACTGGTAATGGAAGGAAATCCCTCTTCCTTCTACTCCTTCCAATGAAGAGTGGAGACAGGAAAGGGCAAGAGGGTGTTAGGGATACTTCTGAACCAGGGTATTGCAGCGTGGACACAAACTGCACAACTGTCCTGCTGAAGCTTTGTGGGTTAATGCTTTGGGAGGAAGCAGAAGCAAAGAGCCTGGCTGCTCTGGTTCATAGACTTAACCCTTGGGTTGCTAAGCAGGGTTTGTCATGCCAAGTCAGACCTGTTCTCTGCTTCATCCACAGTCTTATTCTGGCAACATTTTTTGAAGCTGGATTTTAAATGTCTACTAGGGGGTCTTAAGTGAAAACTTTTTCATGAGAGCCCAATTATGTAGGCTAAAGAGACAGTGAATGCTTCTTCAGAAGTGCTGTTTGCTCCAACAGATTCCCTCTCTGGTGCCATTCCCATTCCCACTTCCTTCTCTCAGGACCTGGTAGGGACTGAGAAATGTAATCTCATTTATTTTGCTCATTGGCTCACAGGTTTTGTGCCCACTGACTTTGGCAAGGAGATCTCGAGGGGAAGCCTGAAAGTAATTCCTTTGGGGTCTGCCTGCCTGTGAGCAGCTAAACTGACCTGACCAGCTCTTCTCCCTCCCTGCTTCTCTCAGACAGATTTTCTCATAAAGATCCTGCAGGCTTTATGTCACCTGGATGTATTTAGTCCTAAATGCCCAACAACAGCTTTCAACATACTTCATCACCAAACACAACAAAGGCAGTCTTTCACCCTGACCAACCATCTGTTTCTGGTAATTTGAGTTGTTCCCTATTTTGTGCTTTTTTGTATTCCAAATTAATCAGTACAAATTAGAATCTGGTAAGTGAGCTTCAGTCTCCATTGTTTTCCTGATATGGTGGTTCATTCACTAACAGAGCATGTAAAATACTTAATTTTGAAACCTGTCACATTCTGACAAGGTGTCAACAACAGCACAAGGTGTGCCAAGGAAGGCTAGATGGGACTCAGGCTCTGTTGGTATATAAAATATTTGCTTTAGAATCAACTTTCATGTTGCCCTAAATGACTGCTTCACCCTTGCACTCTCATTTCTGCAGTAATGATTAGCACACACAAGGAAACCATATTCTTGTCTTTCACATCATACATGTAAGACAAAGGGATGGAAAAGCCCAGCCCATGAGTCACAGGTGCATGAAAGTGAAATGCAGGCATTGTGCTGTTCATCCTTAAGGGGGAAGAATAAAGCTGTTTTGTGTCAGGGAAAGTTTTCTAGGAGGCTGGTATTTGCAGTGTTGCAGTGGTCCTGAGGACATCATCTTCCAACTATGGTTTGGAGTGATGCTCATCTATGATGTAAAAAAAAAAAAAAAAAAAAAAAAAAAAATTAGTTGCTACACAGTGTTCAAGTTTGTTACACTAATTTCTTGTAGAAATTTGGTGGATGACTTTACTGCCCTGCTTAGTTCTATCCCCTGTCCAGGACAGGACTTCAAAACTGGCAGTGGACATTGTGCTGGTGACCAGGGCAGCTCTGAGCAGGAAACCTCTTTATCCTGTGCAATGTGCCTCAGAGACTCCTTCCTCTGCTGCCACTATCCTAACACACCTCCTTAAGAAAGGAGCCACGATCTGCCCTATATTTGCTTCTCTTCATTACAGCCTTGGTGGTAAAGAGCCACACCTTCTTACAGTCACTGCTTAAATACTACCATGCTGTTCACTACATCCACAGGATCTGTGGGTGGGAGAGTAGCTTCAAGAAAGCAAGTCTATTTTCAAGAACTGTGCTGATGAATTTTGTGCAGCCAGTGAGCAGACTTACCAGGTTTTATGCTGAATCCAGTCCATGCTGTACAGGATTTTGCATGTTTAATCACTGCTGTGTGACTCTGTGTATAGTGCAGAAATAGTCAAAAAGGTGTGTTATTATGGTGCCTCTCATTGTCCACTCTTCGTGTCTTGAATTAAAGCACTCAAAGTAGCAGTTCACATCTTCAAAGCACAACACCAGTTATAATATGAAAATGCCTGTGATGGAGCCATGTAATGGTATTCCCATTTTTAAAGCTGGGGAATTAAAAGAGAGAGAGCAGGAAGGGTGAACTGAATTCAGAGGCCTGGGACTTGAGAGAGATTCACACAGCATTTAGGAGTTGCTGGTCCCTATACTTGTGTTAAGCGTGACAAAACATGTCTCTCTCTGGATATTATTTATGTAATCTTATATGCATATTACAATTCCTCATGACTGTCAGTCATCCTGAAGACAGCTTGTTAAGAGCCACACTGAGGTGTTCCTGATAGAGGTTCTCCTGACTGCATCATTTCATCAGACCCTCTCTGAAATCCTTGTCACAGGTATCAATAGAGATCCTTTAAGTGAGTGCTGGAAGCAGTAGGTTTTGCGTGGGACAGGATGTTGTATTTGTCATTTTTGATCATGTATTCTGAAGTGGCGAGATGAATTTGAAACAGTTATTCTTGGAAAAGCTGCACTGTACAGAGAAAAAGTCATAATCTAAGAAAAATATAATGCCAGAAATAAAGGGTACAGCTACAGAGTAATAACAGTTGAATTGGATACACTGGAGGTAGCAATGCAATGTTAATGGTTTCTGCCTGCAGCTCCTAATTTGAAAAGAACTTTATGAAATCCTTACCATGCTTCCCTTTACCCTGCACTGCCCCAGTTGGTGCTACTTTTTGAACATGTTGCTTAGCTGTTCCCATTTTTCTGTGAAAGCAAGGCATTTAAACAGAAACAGAACCTCTGACCCTCTCACCCGACACCTGCTAAAGTTATATGGCATGAGACTCTCCACTTAACCACTGAACACCTGAAGATGTAAGAGGACATGTCTCCTTTGCTAGGTTGAGGTTCCAAGAACTTAGAAGCCTGTCTCTTTTTTCCCTTGGGCTCAGAGAATACTATTTCAGCAAGAAAACTGAGGCTGAGATATAAGTATATAAAAGAAGAGCTTCCTTCCTCTTCTCTGTCTAGTTGAGTTGGACAATTCAGATTCTGTGTTTCCTGAAAATGTTAATGAACTCTGCAAGCTGCCTGGAAAAACTAGAATGAGAAGCATGCCTAGCAGTTGAATTTCAGGCATCATGAGTCAGAACAACCAACTTGAGTTTCTTGCCTCCTTAGTGTCCTTGGACAGGTTATTTAACTGCTCAGGGACTGAGTTTCATTTCCTATTTAAGGAAAACAATAAACCTCATATGCACTAAAGGGGTCTTTCGGGGTTAGTTGATGCATACTTGTAAGAAGCTTTAAAAGGGCATATTGAGAGACAACCTGTAATTGTCGTGTGCATCATGATTACCTGAGATTGCTCCTCATGATTAGCTGAGATTGCTTCTACATGTGTGTGTACATGTATGCACCCAGCTGGTTTGGGTACACAGTTTGCTGAGGGCACCTCCCCAGTGGCAGATTCAAAAAGGAATTCTGAGATTTGGAGGTGAAGTCTTCTGCTAATGTTAAATTGCTTGTTTCTGTGGGACCTGACATTTACTGAGGTATTAACTTTAGGAAAAGGAGGGGGTGATGAAGGAGGAAAAGAAATACTCCTCCTTGTATTTTGGTGGTTGCAGGTTCTTTATCTACAGCATGCTTACAGGCAAGATCTTACTAGACTCCCTCACCTTGCCTTGAAAGATCAAGGGCTCCTTCATTCAAAGGAATGAGAAGATATTTTATGCTCCACAACCCTTTTAAGCCTGTGGCTTCTCTCCAAGGGAAGTAGCTCTAATGGTGTTTCTAGTGATGTGCCAGCTTGTCCACAGGAAACTAAATTGAAGCACCTCACCCCTCCAGTTTACAAGTTCTATGCTATGCATACCACACATGCAAGAGTAGTAGGTCACTGTCATGAGAAGCTGTGTGGAAAAGGCAAAGATGAATTTTGGTAACTCAAGTTCTACAATAGATGTTTAATACAAAGGTGTGGACTTGGTTTCAGTTCAGTCATATTACTGATCTTGGAGAAGGAGTACAAAGAAATGAAAGGTGTGGCTGAAGGTAGAGTCTTTTAGTTGGGCAGCTTCCCCTCTCTCTGGATTTCATATGTATTTTTAAATTTCTTGCTTCTAATACCTTGAAAAGAAATGGAAAACCTCAAAGAAACACTGCTTTATTCTTTAACTGAAAATTTTAATGTTCACATGTCTATAATCAGAGAATGTCTGAGACACACATAAATGCAGGACTGGACCTTCTTAATGAAGAGTTACCTGAACCCTCTTTAGGGTTTGACCAAGAACAGAATGCCGTGTGTTCAACTTGTGAGGTGGATAGAGGGAGCAGGGAGTTTCTGGGGAATTATTTGGAAACTAGAGGAGACTGGGGGCTGTTTTCACTGAGTGTTTTGGAGTGGAGTATGTCAATTCATCAAAACCAATTCAGTTTGCAGAACACAGTTGATTTTTGAATTAATTTTGTAATTCAAATGGTTGAAGTTGTTTTTCAGAAAAGTTTTAGAACATGTAAGAACAATCCATTTTGGTATTTTCTGATTTCTTTCTTTTTAAGTGGAAATTACTTAATAATTCACAAGGCCCCAGAGGTCAAAATCAAAGCAAAGCACTGTAATTGCCTTAAAGACATTTTTTAATGTATTGTCAGTTTATGCCCTTTTCTAAGATTTTTAGATTCTTGTACTGTTGTGGGAGAGGGCAACAAATCTTCAGATCACCAGAGGTGAGAAAATAATTTTGCAAACAGATCTAGTAAATGAGAGATGTTAAACCAAGAAGTTTTAATCATAGTTCTCTGACTGTCTGTGCCATGTTGAACAAAGCAGAAGCTTGTATTATAACCAGAACTACTGCTGCTTGCAGAATCACAGGATCACTTAGTTTGGAAAAGACCTCTAAGATCATCAAGTTCAACCTTTGACCAATCACACCAATCACTACCTTGTCTAATTAGACCATAGCACTAAGAGCCATATCCACTAATTTCTTGATCACCTCTAGGGAGGGTGACTCCACCACCACCCTGGTAAGTCTGTTCCAGTACTTAACAACCCCTCCTATGAAGAAATTTTTCCTGATGTCCAACCTGAGCCTCCTGTGGTGCAGCTTGAGGCCATGTCCTCTCTTCCTGTTATTGGTTGGGAGAAGAGGACAAACCCCACCTGGCTGCAGTCTCCTTTCAGGGAGTTGTAGAAAGTGATAAGGCTACACCTGGCACTCCTTTTCTCCAGGCGGAACAACTCCAGCTCCCTTAGCTGCTCCTCATAGGATTTTAATTCTAGACCCTTCACCAGCTCCATCAGACGTGCTCTAGTACCTCAATGTCTTTCTTGCAGTGAGGGGCTCAAAACTGAACACAGGATTCAAGATGCAGCCTCAGCAGTGCTGAATACAGGCAACAATCACTGCGCTGGTCCTGCTGGCCACACTGTTTCTGATCCAAGCCAGAATGCCACTGGCCTTCATGGCCACCTGGGCACACTGCTAGGTCATGTTCAGATCCATTGTGTAGGGTTGCAGTACTACTCATCTGAAAATTGCGACACAGGCTGATCCTTCTTTTCAGGAAGGTTAAAAAAACTCGGTTTTATTTTGTAATAATGCCTTTTTGAATGCTTGTCTTTACATATTGGATTTTGAGCCTTTAGGTTACAAGTCCAAGGTATTCCCTGCAAACCCAAGGGTTAGAAACACTTATGAAAGCTACAGCTGTGTTAATTGTAAGACTCTGGAGTAGAACTTTGAGGAAGAACACTACATTGCACAAAACATTGAATCAGTCCATGGGAACTGGTAAGACCTGCTTTATGCTTTTTTGATACTGAAAGTGAGTTGAGAACTGTTGATGGCTTCTGAGAATCATGGTAGGCACTTGACCATTCCTGTTTATTAACTGACTGACTACACAGAAGGCATGTGAAAATGAATTCTTCTAGTAAAGTTGCCTGGAGTTGCAAAGAGAACATGATTCATGCAGATTTTATTGGCTGGCCCTTTTTCATATCTGATGACAACCTATCTCAAACTGAAACAAAGTGAGGCTCTTTCATGCTTGCTAGAATATATTTAGCCTTCCTTAACTTATTCACCTGGTAAAGACTCAATTTTGCTAGCTTGTTTGTTTTTTTTTTTTCAGAAAAGGTGCCTGCTTTTGCCCCACTTCATGACCGGTAAACAAAAATGCAAGGAAGATGAGTAGCTGATACAAGGTCACACACTGAACTATCTGCTCAGCTGCCTTTTGCACTGTAGACCTGTCTGACTCGTGGGCAGGCATATGAGGACCAGCAGTACTTATCTTCTTTTTCCTCTCTTTCCTCATTCCTCACATGCAAATCAGTCCCCCTCACGGTCAGGGATTTCTTGCTTAGATTCAATATTTTGTACAAAAGGCACCAGAATGGACATGTCAATTCATGGGATGTTTCCTGGCATTGTGCTGGGCTGACTTCCAAACCCAAATGAGCAAATGAGGTAAAACTGGATTGGAGACTGTATGAGGGACAGAGAGTTGGTCATAGGAAGACCACAACTGGGCAGAGAGAAACTGTCTTCTGCTAAATATTTCATGAATCAACAAATGATGCTACATCTCTATCACAGGCTCTGAGCTCTCTGAAGCTTCTCAGTCAGGGAAGTAAAGCCTTTAGATATGCTTGGCAGGACAGAAGGGGGCCCTGGGGACACTCTAAAGACAGCCTTTTCCCTCTTTTACAGTTGTATCTAAAGACAAATGATTAATGTATTACTCCTGCTTACAAGGTTCTCTTAAAAACACATACTTCATTGTGTGCAGCGTAGGTTTTGGAGTGACTGTTAAAGACTAGGCTCACTGTGGAGGCTTGGATGGGGAACTGGCGTTGATGTAGAGTGAATAATACTCCTGTGCCTTTTGGAGGGGCAATTTGGATCTCCTCCTTTGGTGCTTTTGCAGCACGCTGTTGGCATGGCACTTGCCTGGCTGCTGCTCTCCCAGGCTGATCCCTGCTCCTTCAGGTAGGTCACCATTGCAGCCACTGTTTTCTGTTGGGCAGATCAAACAGTATCCAGCTTTATCTGCCGTGCTTTATCTCCTGTCATGAAAATCAATTCTGCCATCCCTGTGTGAGATAGACTATTCCCTTGTGAAATGCCTCATGTCTTCCTCCTTCAAACTCATTTTAACTTGTTTATGATTTGACCAGGTAGTTCGTTACATTGCTACATGTGGTTTATACAACTGGGCCTTTGAAAGGGAAAGAGCCCTCCCAAACCTGCAGCTCACATACTTCTTTCTCCACCTCCTCTTCCTTCTCTCCTCCCCACCTCCCACACCGGAAAAAAAAAATTCAACTAATCAACGGTTGTATCTATTAAAATATTAGTCTGTGGGATACTACATGCAAGAGCAAATCCTACAGAAACCTCTTGCACCTGCAGGGGAAATGTTCCATATATGGCATTGAGGCTGGCAGAGACTTGGTTCGGAATAAAATTTAAATGATTCTGGTCGTTTTGCCACATCCTGTTTCTCTCATTTATGCATGCACTATTTTGATAACCAGCAAATAGTTCTCATTTTGTGGAGCTAAAGATAGCCTTGAATTGTAGCACTAGTACCCTTGCTCCTTTAGAAGTGCTCAGGCTCTCTCCCCCTGGGACCAGCCTCGAAAACTGGGGTGAGACTAAGTTTCCTTTCTGGCATTTCTTTAGGTTTAGCATGATTTCATAACTGCTTTTGAAGTGTTTCAAAGTAACCCAAACAGGAGGAGCTGTAGAGTTTCAATTTCTGGTTACTCAAATGACCAGTGTCATCTCTCCCTTTGTTTCTTGTGATCCTTTGTTTTGTGTGTGATATGAAGTAGATGAAGAAAAGCAGTTGGTATGCTTCAATTTCCTGACTCTGCCTGGGGGCCTTCCCGTGTTAACTCTGTTTCTAGGATTAGGGCTTTTTTGGCATGTGAACCATTACCTAGATCCCTTGGCTGAAACTTAGAGTTTACCTTGATCTGATAACATGTGTTAATAGTGTAAATGCTTTGTATAGACTTTTGACTGGGACTAGTGTTTTCCTAATGAAGAAAACATAGCATGTCTCCTGTGAAGACAGACTAAGAGAATAGGACTTGTTCACTATTGAGAAGAGAAGGCTCCAAGGAGACCTTACAACACCTTCCAGTGCCTAAAGAGGACTTACAAGAAGGCTGGAGAGGGACTTTTTACAAGGGCATAGGTCAAGGGGGAATGGCTATAAACTGAAAGAGAGTAGAATTAGATTAAATAAATTAGGAAAAAAAATCTTTACTCAGTGGGTGATGAAGTGCTGGAACAGGTTACCCAGACGAGTTGCAGATGCCCCATTCCTGGAAGTGTTCGAAGCCAAGCTGGATGGAGCTTTGAGCAACTTGGTCTAGTGGAAGGTGACTCTGCCCGTGCAGTGGGGTTGGAATGAGATGATCTTTCTAATCCAAACCATTCTATGATTCTATGAAATGAGGAGGAAAAGTACAAATCCAGTTGAATAACTGTCAGGGATTAAAGTGAAAAATTGGCTTAATAGTGCTCCACTGCTGGAAAATCCCAGTCTGGGCTCCAGAGCAGTTTGTGTGCACACTCAGGTGCTTACCTGCGCTATTGCATTCACTTTTGGTGAATACAGGCCTCCTCTTGAAGCTGAGATCTAGTTACAATTAATATTTTTTTACTCTCAAGTTTTAAGAATGACTAGGCTGGGGTTTTATGCAGGTCCATCACATATTTTGAAAACAAAGTTCTTTCTGACATTTGATGCTTTCTAGGCCTTTCACATAATCAATGTTAAGATGACTCAGATTTTGGTCTATGCAGGCTTTTGTTCTTCCCAAGAGAAATGGAGAAGACGTATATTTTAACTAGATACTTACAGAAGATTTTCATAGGACAAAAGGGATAAGCAGCCCCTGCTACAGGAATTTCTTTATGCTTCTTTTCCTTGGTGTATCAGGAGATGCACTGCATCCTAATGCACTACAGCCATTTAACTAGCACACACAAATCCTTGGCAGTGCAGTGCCTGGAGCAGAATGCTGCAGCTCCCATGCAGCAGCTGGGAGCCCAGCACTGGGCACATTTGCTATTACCACCAGTCATTTGCTATCTGTAGATGATCTGGAGTGAGGATGAAGCCAGTGAGACTGTTCAGGTAAGCAAGTCCTGTATTTTGGGGTGCCTTGCTCTCATGGGCAATCCTGGAACTACTCGGCTAAGTAAGACTGAAAACATTTGGCTGTGTATGTGGAGAGTTGTGTTCTTTCCATTAAACAAAACGTGACCTCTACAGGTTCTCCTTTTCTGGTGTAAACACAATGTCTACACCAACTGGGGAACCTCTGTACTAGTGCTGCTAATTCCAAATAAAGTAATAGTGACAGGACCCTTCCCTGGAACTTACTCTGTTAAATTCATAATGCAGCAGTGCAAGAAAATGAACTCATTGGACCAGATCCTTACAACTGTTGTAAATCTTGGTCACCTTATGGACTTTGCTGGAAGTGTTCCAGGGTACACAAGGAAATGAATGGGATCATTCTCCTCTTTTATTCCCTGTCAGGACCACCACCATGTATATTTTATTTTACTTTTAGTATTTATATGTGGCTGGTGCTTCCTGTCCGTGGCAGGGAAGTTGGAACTAAGTGATCCTTAAGGTGCCTTCCAACCCAAACCATTCTGTGATTCTACAAAATATTTGCTTGCCTATTTTTTCCTTAGTGGTGCTGCTGACATTCTGTGAGCAGTTCTGCAGGGTAGAGATGCGGTTTGTTACCAAATTTCAGCTTGTGTTGCCCATCCCTTCCCCTTTCTCCTCCTTGTCTGCTTTGTGGAGCAGATGGTGCTAATTCCCGTGGTGGCTCTTGATACAGCTGAAGCCTCTTCCCTGATGCCTCTACTGTACCATGGAAACTCCCTGTGGTATTTTTGGAGAAGAGAACACACAGTTAATTATTATTTTTTGTTTATGATTTTTAAGATCCTATTAGGATTATATTTCTTTTTGCTATGCTCTTTCACTTCCCTTTCCAACCTGTCCCAAAGATCTGTGGTCTGAAATTCCCTGCAACCTGGGGAATATTACTTTTCAATACTGTTGTAAGTTACGTTATTTTGCATTCTTGCAGACATCTACCCACTCACCCACCCACTGCATGTTTACCTTTGTAAACATCCTCTCATGTTGATTGTACTTACACTTTTTTCAAGCAGAAATGCTGACTCTTTACATATAACAAAGGTCATTCTTTTGCTTTCTGTTTCAATTAAGAGGCTGAGGCACCACTAATTGCCATTTTTAATTAGCCCATTCTTTAGTGCCCCTTTTCTTATCCTTTGGGCCTCCCCCTCTCTTCTACTATACAAGAACAACAGGACGATTGTTAAAACACATCTTCCTCTCCCCTGAGCCACCAGTGTCTCCTGCCCACACCTGGCAGACCCCCTGTGATGTTTTTTTGACTCCTCCAACTCTAGCACCACATCCCCATCTTCAGTACACTGCATTGCTCTCTCCTGACCTTTCCGATTCTTTTCAGCTATATATTTTTTTCTTTGCAGTTAAGTCAGTGGCTTTATATAGGTGAAATCAAGAATAGAATTTCACCTCCTGTATCTGAATGCTTTATTTATTGTGCCAGCTTTTCTCCTAATTCAGCTTGGTGAGTTGCTCCAGCATTCTCCTGCCATAAATGTCTCTGTGCATTTTTGTGTATCATATAATGTTGCCTCTTCAACCCTGTGCATTGTGCTGCTCAACTTTCCTCCAAACCATTCACAAAATCCACTCCTTTTAGGCTAGCCTTCCTTTGCTTTTCTGCACCCCAGGCTTTTATGCCACATATGAAGCCAAATCCTAATGCCACTGAAGTAATTTGAAATGTTGCCATTTGCTTCTCTGAGATGAAGACTGAGTTCACTGTCTGCAGATTTAAATATTATGAATGGGGGGAAGTGGGGAGTGAAATGACAGGAGAAAAAGAATCATTAAGTTCATTACACCTGCTGAACAGATCCTATAAGCTCCTGCTGTTGAGGCATGTGTCCTCCCATGCTGCTGGTTTTTGTCACCTTTGCTGTGCTATGCTTAATTTAGATTGTAAATTCCTCACATTAGACTCTTTCTGTTTCATTTGTCCTTAATGTGGCATGCTCACCTATGGAATTGTGCAAATGTAGTAACTCAAGGAGAAGATGTAGTATTCTGGAAATTTTACCCTGTTTAAGCAGTTTTTAAAAAATAATCATAAATAAATCACCTTTTCATAGTACCAAACAGGAAATCTCTGGGCAGTGGTCAGGATTTCAGTGGAAAGTCTAGCTTCACTGTGTGACGGTGTAATGACCACAGTAAGGTACAGAACAGAAGCCTGTGAAGGAACATTTTGTTCATCACCTTTTTATCTGTGCCAGGCTGAGGGATACAAATCCTTAGAATTCTTTGTATGGGCAGATGTAGTTTTTCTCTGAACATACACACACAGGACTAACCTCAGTATGGCCTCCAGCAAGTGTTCACCGTGGTTCTGTGTTATTTGAGAGGACAAACAGTGATCCTGTGCTTTTTCTTACAGTACTATGCACAGTTTCCTATATCCTGTCTCAGGTGAATCCTCAAAGGCCTGAGCCATCACAGTGACATAATGCTTTAGAGTAGCTGTGGTTTTGTGGAGAGCAGTGGGTTTGGCTCAGGCAGTCCTAATGATGTACTGCATGGTGGTTATGGCTGAAAGGAAAGAGGCAAGAATTGCTCTGTACAGCCAGAGCTCAGAGTGGAGGTGGGGGAGCAGAGCAGGATGTTTCTGGGGAGCTGCATGATTCTGCTGTTCACCCCCTTGTTCATTAGTAAGTGGCCTATGCCCTTTGTGGGTTACAGAGCAATGTATTTCAGTTATATCAAACTCTGACACTGCCTGATAGCAATGGCACAATGGATTCAAGTTTATTTTGCAGCTATCACAAGCTAATTTCATTCTTGCTGAAGTCACTGGCTAAACAAAGCCAACATTCCTCTCTGATACATGTGAGATTACTTTTTCCCCCCTTCTTTTTCTTTGTCTGCTTGAGGTTCATTTTAAAACACCAAAGACCCAATTCTCCCGTTGTTCCTGGATTTCACTGGTTTAATTCCTACAACTTGCACCGTTCTCTTGGTTTAGAGAGGTGATAAAAGAAAACCAGAGTCTCTTTCATGTTATGTGACAAGCCAGTGGTGGCATGGTGCAGTGGGATAGAGCTGCTTCAGCTAGCAGTGAAGGTCTGTCTGTCTTGCTGCATCTGTTGCTTTGATATTTGAACAGGACTCTTCTGAGACAGTCTCTGTCGCTCCTTAATTAGCCTGTCACTCCAGGGGGGAAAGAAAAAGCTCAACAAAAAAGCCTGAGACAGGAATCTAATGTGACTTTACTGAATGACAGGGCACAGCACAAGGCTGGCCAAAGAAATACGTATTTAAACAAATTACTTCACATTTACACATCAGCCCTTGAGTGAGCATTTTGCATAATCTAAGATGGAATGTTAGGAAGCAGTTTCCAGCAGGAATCTCAGCACATCTCTTGTAAGCACAAAGGTAGTCATGAGAATGGTGGGGAAGGCAAGTCAGGGATCTGCAGCTGGAAGACCCTGTGCCATAGGCTGTCCTGAGGGATACTGGTGAAAGCACTGGATGACTGATTGGGAATTTCTGTCTCCATGTGATGGGCTCGTGGTCACCTGAGAAACAGCTTCACTGTCCCTAGGATTTGCACTGGAACAAAATGTATCACAGGAGCAAGTAAAAATTTTCAACCAGGCTGGAATTCCTGCTGTGTGAGAGACCAGAGTTTAGCGAGAGCCAGTCACAAGCTCCAGAGCATGTTTGAGCCAAGGATAAGAATGGCCATTGAGGGAATTAAAGCAAACGCAAAACACAGGCTTGGTTATTGTTTCAGTCACTTCTGAACAATGAGTGGTCCATCCATTTAATTCTTATGTACAGGTGTTGCTTTCTTTGCAAGAGGCAAGAGTTCAAGTTCTCAAGTCTATAGCTCAGTTAGAGTGCTCTCACCTAGTATTTTTAGCTAATACAACAACCGTAACTCTGATATTCTGCAAAGCAAATGCTGAAGTCTTAACACGTGCCTTGATTTTCTTCCTAAGGTCAGCTGCCACTTTAACTTCCCCACAACCCTGTTTTTCCTGCTAGAAAAGATACTTAACAGTTACATGGTGTGAAATCTCTTTTTGTTTTGTTGCTGTAACGTGGTATTTTCTCCAAACAACATTTAACCAGGGAGTTCATCTTTGGCATAACTCTTACTTCAGTGGAACTACATCAGAAACAAATTTTGTCTCTAGAAACCAAGTAATGGATCAAAGATTAATCATTAGAATATCTGGTACTCTGTGACCCTGTAAATGCTTTCCACATCAGAGGCAAGGCCTTCTTTAGGACAAATGAAATAACACACTTTGTTATACAGGCTACAGGCTTGTTGTAGCCATGTAGGCTTGTTTCTTTCCACATTTAAATAGATTTGACTAAAGTTAGTTCTTGTTGCTGGATTTATCTGTTGAGATCTGTTGAGTTAAATCTTCTTCCTGATGAGGTTGTCTAATATTGTCATCAGGAATGGAAGCTCTCCAACAGGCTACCCTGCTAATCTGTACCATTACTAGCCCTTGAATATGTGAGATAACTGGATTCTTCTTATTATTTCAGCTAAAAAGTAAATTGGTAAGCGGTTGATTTAAGGTAAATCAATATATTACTTATCTAAAGCAAAATAAAGTCATATAGAAAGACACTGAGTTAAACATGTACATGTTTTAACCAATGCAGTTAGTCCAGAAATAGACACCTTTTGATGAGTGATGTTGCAATTATGAGCTACTTGTGACTTCCTTGCTTCCAGAAATTACTGCTGCCACAGCCTCCTAGCAGAGCCGTTTGTGTGCTTTCATTTCAGGTGACATCAATTGGTTTAGTTCTGGCCACCAGTTTAAACTATTCAACATAAGCCAGTTTCTTTCGCTTGATGAAAATTGCAAACCTTCTTCAACAAAACTGGGTCAGTAACCTCTGGTATGGTGGTACCATCAGCATTGCAGCTGATGCTAGATGAGGACTTTTATGCCCAGCAAAAATTGGTACAATCTCTTTAGGTGGCTTGCTCTTCAGAACAGTTTTTGGACCATGTGGTCCTGAAGAAATAGGCTTACTGTAGTACAGGTGCTGATGGTATGGTAATCTGACTGCTATTGATGGGATTTTGATTCCCAAGATACTGTGTAAGGATGCAAGTGTCCTTAAATTCTCCCAGTGTATTTCTTTGTGCTTTTCTCTCCTCCTCTGTTTAAAAAATGTGGCTGAAAAACTTGAGTTTTGTAGTCTTCACTACAGATTTAAATGGCTCAGAACTGGGGTTTTTCATGGCAAGGATGCTATTACTTGCCAGTAACTTTTTTGTTACCGGATCTTCATAGTTAACTATGAACCACATAGAGAAAAATATGATGGTCAAGGTGTTTGTTGACCTTCACCACTTGATGGTACTTTGGCATCTAAGAAGTAAGGTACAACTCTGGGTTCACTTCTCCCTTGTCCCATCAGTATAATGAGCAAAAGTTAAGTACACTAGGCAGAGGCAGTTGTGCAAATTCTCATTTTTGTACTGTACCTCAGGGACCCTGAGATAGGAATAGCAAAATAAGTTCAGACTTAATAAGAAGAAAATTGAGTCTTTATTTAGTAGAATTGAACCATCTTGGATGACAAATTTCAGAAAAGTAAAAACTACTTTCTCTATTGCTTTTACATTCCTGCTTGCAAAAAAGAGTAGAATAGCCAAAATAGAGTGAAAGTGCTCATGTGGGATAGTGAGCCTGCAGGAAAGGCAGACGTTTCTGCTCTCCCAGAGCAGGGCTGTGCTCAAGTGGAATCTTAGCTCAAACTAGGCAGTGCCAGACCAGGCAGTTTGTGTCCAAATCACAACTGAAACAATTTTCTAGTGAGATTCCAAGGTGGCTGGCTAGAGAGCTGTAATAAAACCTCCCAAAGCAGTAAGTCAGACCTGAAACAATTAGCCAGCTTTGTGTACCTGCCCAAAATTGCTGGTGTTTGTGAGGAGGCAGTTTATTTTAGTTCACAGAGTTATCTATAAGCTAAAAATTTAGTTATGAATTTCCTATATAGGGTTTATTCAAGTACAAATATATGTACATTATGAAATATTTATAAGGGTAGTTACAACATGGAAATATGTTGTCTGTTTCTGGCTGTGCAAGTTTTGGAGGAAGAAGATGGAAAAATACTCTGAACTGGAGGCATTAAAAGGGACTGCTAGCATGAAATTCAAAGTCAGAAGAATCAGGCATTAGATTTGTCTTCTAGTTGTTTTAATTTTTTTTTCCTCATCTCTTTGTATGAAAGTTGTGAGAAATGGCAATATCCAGATTTAAGCAAAGAATTGTGAACTGCAGTGTAAGCAAACAGAGGTGCATTAGCTTTTCTTTTCCTAGTGTCTTCTGTCCAGTGACCTTCAGTATGACTTCTGTCAACAGGAGGTTAAAAGCCTTTTGATAGGAATGCGAACTTGGAAATTGGGTGTATTCCTATTACTGGAAGCATTGTTACAAGAGATTTCCACCCTTCCCACCCCACTGTAGAGACCTTTTTCTTGTGGATGGAACAGAAGGCGAGTGCTTTTCCCAGGAGAGCTCACAGCCTAGCATGAGTATTACAAAACCACCACACAGCTCCTCTTCCTTCTTCCTGTAGGAATAAGTTTGTCTTTTGTTAAAACACATCGTCATCAGGTCAAATTCACTGATCAGTTTTAGTGGAGTGTGGTCTGCCCCTGGTGTCCATTTTACTCATATGATAATTTCTACGTTAAGGATCTCAAGCAATCATCGTCTGTCAGGGCCTCCACCTCAGAGGTGATTTGGGCATCTGCACAGTGTTCCATTAGCATCAAGTGTGGGCTTTGATTCAACAGTGACTCAGAACTGAGGGCAGAATGTTGCTTCATGAAATACCAGCTATGTGCTCTGTACCGCCTGGGATTTTTTATAAATTGCAGAGCATCCCAAGAGATTCTGATTTATTTCTTGAGTCAACGGGGCTTTGGTAGTTAGGGGTTGTTCTGAAATCCTTCTGCTGGTGATGTACTTGACACATTACCAAGTACTTGATGTACAAGTACTTGGTGGTTGTACTGGATGCAGTGTGAGATGATCCAGAAGCAGCAAAATTTCTGTCTGTTTGTTTGTTCTAACACATAACAGAATATTGTTGAGGCTACTGAGAGCATTGGAGAGGCATATTTATTTATTTATAGACACACTGTTTACATATCATAGCTTGATGAAAAGCTGAAGTCATTACACTTGAACCAAACATGTGACTCTGTAGTTATCTGCATCACACTGCATGGCTGTAGCCAAGGCAATATATGCACATTATGTGTATTCTGAGCTGCAATTGTGCAGCTGAAGCAGTTGTTCCTTCAGCTCGCCTTTGCTTCTCTGCTGAAAGTTAACATCCCCTTTGTGTGCCACCTAATCTCCTTTTAGATTTCTCTTTTAAAAGTAATTCAGATTAGCACAAATAAATAATTTCAGCAGTAGGTCTCTTTACTTGAGTTTGTCTCAACTGATGGTTAGGGAATGCTTGCACAAGCCCCTTGGCTAGTGGCAAGGGTGGTAACTTCTGGTGAAGGCTTTGGGAATGAAGTGGGAAGTGGCAGACTCCATGCAACATGGTGGCACTTGGAGGACATGTGACAAAGTCATTTTCTTTCATAGTTTTTTATATAAGCCTTGTTTTGCCTATGTAGCTTCCACTGGCAGCAACATTAATTTAAATGGAATACAATGTTCATAAATTTTTCTTTCTGAATCACCACTGGGATTTAGTATAATGGGATGCTGTACTGTGCAAAGGTGGAGAGAGGGGGGTAAAAAGCCACAGCATATGGAGAGTCGAGCTCCATCATATTCTGCTATGGTGCATCCAGTGTGAGCAATATCACAAGGGTTATGCCTGTTTGTTATGAATGTTTTTTTTTGAAAGAGAGATACTTTTTTGCTGATATGTTGACAAATGATCAAGAGTAATTGTTCTTCCTGTTGACGGGGTTGTGCTGACTATCTTTTTGAAGGAATTTCTGTTCTGTCTCTCAGGTGATGCTCCCACTAAGCACTGCCCTCCTTCTTCTTTAGAGCTTCTATTGGTGCACCTTCACATATCATCTAGGTGAACAGGGAACCATATCTGGGCTTCTGTCAAGGGTAGTCTCTTAATGAGAGATCCAGCCAGGTTTTGTTTTTTGTTGTATTTGCTCTTGTAAGTAGGTTAATGTTTTGCTTGCATGCAGAGAGAAACTGGACAGAGTGGATAGATAGAAGGATGTATGGTTGGTAGTGCAGGGTGAGAGAAGAGGGGTAGAGGAACAGTGCTGCAAGAAAAAATAGCAGGAAAGTTGAACTTTTGTGGTCTCATGGAAGGCCCAAGGTAGCTGGCAGAGTAACATTGACTAATCTTCCTGGGAAAACTGTCTTGTCCTCTTCAGAGTGTCTGTATGATCACACTCATTTTGCAGCATGGATGGCAGAAACTTTGCAGGGGCTAACAGAGTAAAATGAGGCTGAGTTAATGACTTCTGAGAGTGAGGGTGAAGATCCTTGAGATACATTGAAACAACAGAGACAACTCCTAAAATGAAAAAATAAAAATATGAAAAAAAAATACTGGATCAGTGCAGGATGGGTAGGACTTGCTGACGGATGGTGTAGGTCTGGGATTGGTTTTAGCCAGTCTTGTCTGCCAGCAGTTCCTGACTATATGTCCCAACCTGACCCTACCTTTCTTTTTACCAGATGTGAACTGGTTAAGGCAAGATAACCCATCAAGCTTAAAACATTTTGCTTTGTTTTTACATCCTTTTTTTACATTTAGTGGTTGTATGAGAGCTTGTGTGGCATAAGGGGGAGGACAGACATGTGATGGGAACAGCAGGAGGAGAAGGGTAAAGGACATTTATTTTAAGGTCAGTGCAAGCTACTGCTGTTTTTAACTGCTTGTGGGACTGTGGCACAGAAGGCACAGAATGGCCATGTAGCAGGCAAGGAAGCAGATAAAGCATGTCTGGTTGATTAAAATAGTGCAGGTGTTGAAGGTAATGTAGCAGGTCCTATGCTTGGAGACGGCTCATGTCATCCCTATGCCTTTAGCTCCTCTATCAGCAGAAGAGCAGATAAATCCCTCAAGGGGCTTCTGTGGGGTATAATTCAGTAAAGCCCTCAGGAGGAGAGGTCTATAGAGATAGGCAGTGTTTGTAGATCGAAACCAGGTGCCTGTGTTGACCAAGAAACACTTAGCTGAAAGTGAGCAAGTTTCTCTGGCCTAGTGCAGACCTTTCTTCAGGAATTGGGACTGCCACTTTGTAACGCCAAGTTTGTGCTGCACATTTTGGTCTGCAGCCTTCCATGATGAAAACTAGGGCTCAGCAGCCTTCAGTGTTGCATATTTGTCCTTATGTGTGTGGCAGAGTGTTGACTTTCACTGAGACTCTACCCTTAAGTAGGTTATATCAGGTAACACCTGCAGGATAGGGAGATGGCACAAAGCAATTGATCTAGCAGCCCTCAGCTGGCAGAAAGAGGGCAGGATGTTGTCTGAAATGTCTCAGTTGTAGAATTGACTACTGTTACCTTCTTTTTGATATATACCCCTAAGCCCTGTGTAGTCTCCAGACCCTCCAGAAGGGGAAGAACAAGCCACAGTGACAGCAGGAAAAATGTATTGATGATGTTGAGGGGCATGAAGAGGTAGTGTTTAATTTTATCTCGAATGGGGACTATTGTAGCATTAATGAAAGTGCACAGAGGTCTGGAGAAGGGGCCTACTTGCTCCTCTCTTGCTTCCTTGTAGCTCTGCTAAGCAGACATTTCTGCTTACTCCTGGTTTCCCCACTAAAAGTTCCCATGTGCAATGATTTTGTTTAGATCTGTTTCTTTTAAAGAGGGCAAACAGAGACCATTATGATCTCCAGAATGTGCTAGGTTTAAAGAAAAAGCTGAGGTCTTGGTTTTACAATGAGTGACTCTTCAGTTTGTTTCTGTGTATTTCCTGTGCTACTAATCAGTTATGTGCTGTTTTACTATTTTAACATATTCTCAGGTCAAAAACTAGGCTTGCACAGAATGCTGACTGTCATAGAATTGTATAAGTTTGAAAAAGCCATTGAGATCATCGAGTCCAACTATTAACCCAGCACCTGAGTTCCACATCTAAATGTCTTTTAAATACCTCCAAGGATGGTGACTCAACTGCTTTTCTGGGCAGTCAGTTCCAGTGCTTGATAACCTTTTTGGTGAAAAACTTTTTTCCAAATATCCAACCTGGACCTATCCTGGTCCAATTTGAAGCCATTTCCTCTCTTCCTGCTCCTTGTTAATTGGGTAAAGAAACCCATATCATAAACTAGCTTCCTCAAGGAAGACACATTTTCTCTTTTTATCTACCAGACATATAAATAATGTATTTTACCTTCTTCCTTGGTCAAATAAGCCATAACAAAATTTTAAGCATGAAATTTTGTTACTTCGCAAAACTGTCTTGCTCAGTAGTGTAATTTGAGTGAGCCCTAGCTTTCTGGCTGCAACTCTTTTGTTCCAGAGATGTTCCCTTATTCCAGCATTACATATGTGTGAGTGGAGTGGATGTCAAATACCACTAATACTGTAGTATTTGGTGTACTTTTGTTTCTGGCTGTTCCTTATCACTACAGTTTAGCAGTTTTTCTTTAATATTCTGATTCTTATAAGAACATATGGTAACAGTGGGCAAGAAGGAAACATACAAAAGTTCTTACAAGAGGAGATGTGCTGAGTGGTGGGGGCATCCTGCATGAGATGCCTGCCTGGGGCTCTGACAGGCTCCCCATGCCTTGCCAGGCTTCTCAGTAACACCTGCCCAGCTCCCTGCTTTAGTAGGCATGGTGAGCAGCTGGTCAGCATTACCAGACCAGGTTTTCCACATAACAAAGCCTCTGGCGCTTCAGGGTTGGCTTCCTCTCAGGCTCTCATCTGATTTAAGTCAAAAAAAGGATGTAAAGATAGAGTGATTTCTGATGAAAAAATGGAAAGCATGAGAATAAACCTACAAGATATTGCTTTGACTAAAGTCAGAACAGGGAAAGAGGAAAGGAATTACTACTTCTAGACAATCAAAAGACATTCATCAAAAGGCAGTGCTGTGTATCCACCTGGCAGGAACACACAAGTTTATTTTTGTCCTGGGAAGCTGTTTCTGGATCTTTGAAACGTAACCCTTGCTACTGCAAGTTTGAGGAGTTTGCTGAGTATCAGACTGCTGAACAATTCACTTTGCTACATTTTTGTCTCCTTCCTTCTTCTGCTCCCCAAGGAAGAGATCTTTTCAAGCTCCTGCCCCCTCCCAAAATTCCATAGTAACCCACCAGCTTTGCCAGAAAATGCTTAGCACATTAGCGGGTTTAAGTTTCATAGTTGCAATCATTCAGAAGGCCAAAGAGCTGCATAGATTTCATTCCAGTATCCTTTACAGCTTTTGGACAACACTTGGTGGGCAGAGTTACAAGTGAAGCCTGTGGTACAGATGAAATATGAGTTGCTGCTCTGCCCAGAGAAGCAAGTTGTGTATGTGTGGATGTGGCAGAGGGAGGAGGGTTATGAGATCAGCTGGGTGTCTGTAGTGAGAGAAGTGTGAATGGCAAGGGTAAGTTTTCCATTACATAGTGCCCAAATAAAAATGGTTGTAGTTCTTGAGGTTATCTGTTCTAGAGTGAAAAAAAAGGGTCAGCACTGCCCTATCCAGCATTCTCTTTAAATAAGCTGTGTTTTTGCCTTGTTGTTTTGGCTGTCCTGGATGATTCCTGTAATTCTCTAAATTACTTCCGTAATTGCTTGTATGCCAGATTCTGCTCACAGCTACAGGAGCGTGAGATCAGGAACAATTCTTCCCATGTTAATGGAGTGATGTTAATTTTTTTCTTCTTAATGTGGTGCAACTGAGAGCACCTCTTGGTCCCTTCTGTATTAATACCCATTAGGAAGAGCAGAGAGGCCCTCTTTCTGCTGAATGGAGACAGAGAGCGGCTTGTCTTTCTTGCAGTTGTTACTGTCTTTTTGTCTGCTTGGTGTGAGGAGTCATGATGGAGCATAGGAATGTGTCTTATATTTTCCATTCCTCTCCCTGGTGGTTTGGGGCAGCAAAAAATGAGAGGGGATTAGGGACCCATTAGCAAAGTGAGTGGGAGGATGCTTAATAAGCTCCTATTTTCTTGAGCATGGGATCTGACTTTTAGGCTGTGGCTGCGGGCAGGGCCGCAAGTGGGATATATGCAGAGAGAATGCTTACACCTACTTTCTTTTCCCAAAATTACAATACTGCTGGCTTTTGGTGTGCAAAAGCTGCTTTCAGGTTCTGCTGCCTGCCTGCCAAGTTCAGGCTCAGCCCCACTCTCATGTCCCCTTGCAGCAGGCTGGGTCAGGAGCTGACCCCCAATAACAAAGACAGAGGGTTGATGGTCACACAGCTGAAGCACCGGACCTCACTTCTTTAGAGCCAGTAACCTATTCCCAAGTTACTTCCAGCCTGGGAGCTCCTCCCATGAGCAGGGCAAATTGAACTTTTACCTCAATGCAAAACGGTTCCTTCCAGTTCCCTTTGCCTTTTTAGCTCCACAGGAGCTTCTCTCACAAAGGTGAGATACTGCTGATTGTTTCCTGCACTGCTGCAGGGCCACACGGTTTCTGATCAGTTTGGTCCTTGTCCCATTCTGGGCCTAGGTGAACTCAGCAACAGCTCCAAGCTCTTCCCACAGGGGTTAAACTCTATCACCTGGCCGGTCAGAGGTATCCTGCTTCATGTCAAGTAGGTGCTACTGTATTCCCTTACCAACATTGCACAATAATGAGGTCTGAATCCATTAGGAAACACTGCTTGAGTGCTGCCCTGCAACTGCCTGTCACTGCAGGGCTGTAAATACCTTTAATAACTATTAGCATTGGTATTTCCTTGCTACAGTGCAGAACCACCTTGTAGCTCCTTGGAAGTGTGTCTGACCACGCTGCAGTCAGGAGGCCTTCACTGGGAACACACAGACTTGAGTACAGCTGAGTGCAAGTCATGTGGCAACATCCTACAAGGGCTGATCTTCAGTGTTTTCAGGATTTTAAAAAAGATCTTTGCTCATTATTTGGAGACACAGTGTGCTGTAGTGATTGGACATTCTCTCTGGGGGAGCAAGGGCTCAATCTATAGTATGTACAGGGAGGAGGAGGGTTCACCTAGAATGACCAAGGGAAAAAGTGCTTATGCTTATGTCTGCTTTTTTTGCATAGCCCTTCATTGTCCATGGACCAAGTGACACCGTTGTTTACACCAGGCTGTTATAGTTACTATTGTATTAAAAGAAAAATCAAGAAGGAACATTCCAATTTTGCAGAATTCATAGGTTATTCCACTCTTTTTGGGTCAAGGATGTGTCTAATGCAACATACTGTCTCTTAAAAACAGACAGAAGAAGAAAAAAACCCCACATAACTCCAAATCTTTATTCAGTATTTCCCTAATATTGCATAACTCTACGAATGCAAGTGGCATGTTTTAAACAGGTGTAGAGTTGTGCCTCACTGCTTCCTGTATTTCAAACCATGCTATCTGATTGGAATGGGAGCCACAGGTATTGCATGCCTTGGTAACCCTGGATTATGCATTCACTGAATCTCCAGCACCTTTGCTTTTCTTTGTCCTGAGTTGGTGTTCATCTCCATCCACTGTTCTCATCTCCTGCTGCTTATACACATGGAGCAGTCATGCACTGGGCTGAGCTCCTGCTCTTGCCAAATCCACCATGCTGTTGAAGGAGGATGTTACAGTGCTGGAACCAATTGCAGCACAAAAAAGCCAAGAAATACATGAAAAAGAGAACTGTGTTTAAATCATCACGTCAAATAAAAGAAAAACCCAAATAAATGTGAGGAGAACATGAAATTTTGTCTTTGATGTTTTGTGCTGGGAAGGTTTCAATCTCTTTTTAAAGCTCCTCCTCCATCCTCTTGCTTCTTATGGGATTGCATCCAATATTCCAATGTTCATGTAATGCCTTGACTTTGCTATCATTCTTCTTGGGATAATTATAGGTTAGTATAATGTACCTATTGTTCTGCTCCACAAAGCAGCACTGTCATACAGATAGCAGGGGTGAGGTGGGGGGATCTTTGTGTGTTCTCCTGCATCCACATTGTGTCTTTAATTAGTGTTCTTCCTTGCCTTTTTTATTTTGATATTTTTCCTTCCCATGGTACATGCTGAGTACTTCCCCATGTCAGACTGTTGGTCTCTTTTCCCAGTTGCACTGGTGCCCTGTTTTTCTGGTTTTGACTGAGTTCACTCCTTTCATAGCAGGTTAGCCTTTCAGATGAAAATAACATGAAAACCAAGTAATGAGTTACTGGTGTTTACAGAGAAAGCAGATAAATTATTCTTTCCTAAACCATATTTGTTGGGTCTCTTTTGTTACCTTGTATGATTTTTCCTAAATTCAGAGAGAAGAAGAAATCTACCCTGTGCCCAAGGGCTCCACTCTGCATTTGGGCCCTGCTGCACAAGGCACTGCATAAACATGTACTAACATGGTCCCTGACTGGAGCGCTCACGCATTTTTCTGTAACAGGACCCGTCTTTGCCCTCCAGGTGCAGGTGTGGGAGACTGCTGTTGAGTGTTGTACAGTGCTTTTGGTGCTGGGTTTTCCCTTGTGTTTGCTAGACAAGGTGCCCAGGATATTATTGGGTGCTTGAGAAGCATTAAGGAGAGGCTGAAGAGCCCAGTTAATCTCAGTTGTTGTACCCAGGAGATGGACTGGGTTGGTTCCTGGTTGGTGGAGAAGCTGTGTCAATTGCTTGCTTTCTATTGTTGCCACCTCCAAGATAAATAATATTCAGGGCTGGTGATGTATTATAACCCGTAGGTTCATCTTGATTAGATGTTGTATATTTTGCTGTAAATTACTTTTTACTTTTGAGTCAACTAAATGGTCTGGATGGATGGTTCCTGACTAGCCCATCAAAGTATAACAGTAGTGGGCTGTTTTCTTATTTTTTCAGGACTTCACACAACTTCCTTCTCTTTGGGTAGGTTTACCAAAATGATGAAATGGGAAACCTCCAAATGATTGTGTTTTTGAAGCCTGTTGTTATAAAGGAGGGGATTACAGATTTTGGAAAAATCTGGATTAAAATCTCTCTGCTAATGATGAGTGTGCCTTGAGGGCATGCGGCTTCCCTTCTGTAAATGGACACTAGTGTGTTCTGTGGTCAGAACTTGGTCTCCTCTTCTGCAATTCCTGAGCTTCCTCTTGTTCCTGATGCACAAAGCCAAAAGACTTGGTTTCAACTTGAATGTTTCCTTTAAAATGCCTACATGAATCTTGGAAAGATCTGAAGGCTCATCCAACTTTGTCATTGCTAAGTTCTTCTGTGATAGGGAGTGACTTCTACTGTAAAGTATTTAAAATCATCACTGTCTGTACACCTTCCAATATTTGCAAGTCTAAAAAAGCATGGTGTCCGTCTGTGGGTGTGTGGAATGGAGTAAAACAGACTTAGTGGATGGAAGTGGACTTCTTGAGAATGTGATCTTTCTACAAGAAAAATTAACCTCTTTCATAATGATAATTTGTAGAATTTTGTCTCCAAAACAAAAGAACCAACACAGATGTGCGATTTGGCAAGTGACAAATGTTAAGCAGCCAGCCTCTTTCTCTCTGGTGTAATTCCATGGACTTCAAGGGAATTACACCAGTGGCAGCAAATCTGGCCTAGAATGCCTTTGACTAATATTTGTTTGTTTATGTCTGGTGTCCTGAGTAATGCCAAATCAGATGTGACGTTTTAAAAATGGATGAACTCTTGTGTGTTCAGTGCTGCAGGGTGAGAAACACGCCCTGGTAGGAGCACACATGCATCCACACACACATACTCAGTGCTTTCTGGGGATGTTCCCAGAACCAAGGCTCTTGCCAGGTGTGATTGCAAGCCAGCTCTGGCTGTGTTGTGTGTGTTGGAGAAGCACAGGGATGTTCCTCACAACTGCTGCTTGCCTTGTGCTTGCTTATTTTATTTCCCCTTTGTATCCTGAAGTGGAAACCACAGGTTAATCCCAGTCCGATCCTGTAAATGTTTGCCCCTGTTGGACCAGACCCAGAAAAATTCCTCCTGCTGGCTTCAGTGTATTTACATACCACAGGTCATTACAAGGTGGTGCTCACCTTTGTAATGTCAAAGCAGAGATATCAGTTCATTTTTCTTTTTTCTCCAATATATCTTCTATTTTCTAGGTTACTTTTTTTTTAAGAGATAAGAAAGCAAAAGGAGTGATCCCCATGGGTCCTGACATCTGCTACAGTCATTTTTACAGACTCAAAGGAGATTTAGGGAAAGAGAGGAAACAGTCTGGCTGCAGTCTCTTATTGTTTCTCCTTCGTAGGCCCCCACCCTGCACCCTCCTGGGCCTGCAATCCACTAACTAGCTCCTCCTGACTCCAGCTGTCATTTTTCCTTTTTATCTATCCCTCTCTCAAAGAACCAAATGTCATCTCTTGTGGTTCCCTTAGCTGGGGTCAGAGACTCCTTTATGTGCATTACGCTGATCAAGGATTTTTAACTGGGAATGAGAGCAGTAATCAACTGCATGGTTGGGGAAGGAGAGAGATTAAATCTGAGAATTGCCAGTGATTGCCCCACGTGAAGAACAGCAAGCAGCTAGCACAACACATGCTATCATTATGCTCTTATGATTATTTTATTCCCTCAGTGACAGTAAAATGCTATCTATAGCAGAAAGGTAGGACAAAGTCCACCCTTGTTTAGTCCTGTGGTATTCAATGGATTTTCTGTGGGGTAGAATTGGGAACAATTAGATTTACTATTTGTAGTGACTCATGCTTTCAGGACCCTTTACCTGGGAGATTTCAAGAAAGGGAGAAGGGAAATCAAAGGTACGCTTCTGATCTCAACTCAGAGGCCATTTTTGTTCAGAAAAGAGCAGCCATTTTTATATCCAGTCTTGACTCTGTAGCAGTGGGGAAGTCATTGGAGGGTGCTGTGGAATGGGTCTTCTGCTGTGTCCTGACACTTCAACTTTGTCAGCAAGTTTTGGGGCATGATGGCTGAATAAAAGTGGGGTGAATAAAATACAGGAAGGGTTCCTGATGCTGCTTCAAGCTCTGCCCATGGTTTATTTTTCTGGTTTGTTCAACACAGAATCGAGCTCCAGGGACCACAACAGATTGCAAACTTTAAGTTTCACAGTTTCTGAAGGCATAAGTTACACAATAAGAATTACCTTTGGATTGATTAATTACTTTAATTTTAGTAGCCTAAACTACTGTGTCCTTCAGTGCACCCTTTTAAAAGTCTTGTCAGTCCCTCTAAAATGTCCTCTATTGTTACAGAGCTATAGGAAGAATAGTACAAAGTGTCCAGATTCTCCTTTTGCACTGATGTAAGTCAAGAGTACTCTGAAGTACACAGGAACTGGTTCAGTCCTCTCCTAGAAGAGCATTTTCTTCATAAGAGAAAAACAGACTGTAGTTGGAGTTGGTTTATTTGAGGGAGACCTTCCTGGTGGAGAAAGAGGTTTCCCTCAACTCAAATTGCCAGTTTTTCTTAAGATGTGTGCTAGTGTCTAACATACTATTATTATTCTAGTTTTATTATCTAGGCATTTGACAGTGATTTTGTTAATGCTTTCAAAATATGTTGCTTTCTTAGCAACTCCAGCTCCTAGAAGCTGGGGACTACATGAAATTTCCAATTTTATTGCTAAAATTTCTGTCTTTTCCGGCTGTAGAAATATTTACAACTGAAATAATCTGCCAGTTCAGAAACAAGACCCAACTCATGATTTTTTGAGTGGTTTGATTTAGAAATGTTGTAAATACTTCACTGCCTTGAAAGATGAAAATATAAAAATAACCAGGTTTAGGGGAAGGTCCCTGCCCACGGCAAGGCATTGGAAGTAGATTATCCTTAAGGTCCCTTCCAACAGAAATCATTCCATGATTCTGTTAAATTCCAGGTATGGGTTGTAGCTGGACTATAGGAAGAAAGGTGGGAATACCAGGATAAAAAAGGCTTATTTCCCATAGGTCAGGGGCTCAGCTTCTTGAACTTGGACTTAGTCTCTTTCCTGCCTACTTTTCCAGTTAAAACAGATGTGCCTGAACCTCAAGTTTAATATGGAACCTACTGGTAAAGATCCAATCAAATACTACATTGTAAAGCTTCCAAATCTGGGCAGATGTGGAATTGTACCTGACCTGACTTTTCCTACTTCCCTCTACCATGATGGTTCAGCTTTGTCATTTGGAATGGGCCTTTATATATACATTTTTTTTAAGTCTGATCATCGCTTGTATGCTTTTTGATAAGAAAAGAAGTATGGATTGGAGAAGTCAAGTCATATAACTAGAGATACTTTGTCATCTACTGTCTTCTTGGTCTCCTTTGCTTTTCTCTGTAGCATGGGATGTGGATCCCCTCCTGACATGATCTAAGCACACGTGCCTTACAAATTCGTTGGAATTCTGCATGCCCTAGAACACTGGTGATGCCAGTTTTGTCTTTCTTGTGCAGATTGTAGGACTTGAGGGTCCTGGTAATTTTTTTTTTTTTAACTATAGATCTTAAGCATTTTTAGAATACTGAGAATTTGTACCCTGGTTTTGTGTGCTAAATGCCTTGTACATTATTTTGTGGGGATGGTAGAGACTGGGCTCCATTTTTCAGTTTGTAATTTCCAGTCCTTTGTTGTTCAAAGACACACAGTCCCTGCTGTGTGCTGTTCCATTTACTGCTCCCTTTTCAGTCTTTTCTTGCCATCTTTCCTTACTTATTCAAATGTGTCATTCCCAATGGTATTGCTGTTTTGTTCAGTGGGAGCCATGATTAAAAGTTTCCCCACTGGACTGATTTGATTTGATACCTGTCTTTTCAACCTCACAGTCTTTGAACAAATCCCTCAGTACATAGGCAAATACCAACACCAATGCTGTGGCCTCATTCTTCTTCCATCTTGTGCAGCTTTTCACTTTAGTAAAGTAACTGTAAATCTAGGAGAAATCAAAATGGAGTTCTCAGTCTATGCAAGCTTTACTGGCAACCAAATGTACAATGGCATGGGGAAATGATGTTTCTGAAGTTCAGATTCAGGTCTTAAACCCAGACTGAAGGTGAATTGTAATTTGTCACAGCTTACCTGTTGTTACAATATTAAATGCTTTACAAAAACATGTTGTATTTTTTTTGCTTCCACCCTTTAGAAAATTTTTGTACTTTTCCTCTATTCAAATGTACTGACAATTGCAATTACATGGAATGATGTTACTGCAGTAGCCATCTGGTCCTTCAGGACATTATATAGACATGTTCCTCAAGTGACCATAGAACATGCAATCTTGAAGGAAGCAGATAATTGCAAAGACAAGCTATATTTTTAGTGCTGTTTGTGGAGCACTAACAACTCTGTAGAAGGTGGGTATTGCTACAACTTAGTCCTCTTCTTCCTGTAGAACCAGGTGTTCTGGGATCCTTCTCCAGTATTTTATCAAGATAATCTCCTTTAAGTAGGCAGAATTATCAGAAAACAGAGATCAAACAAACCTAAGCACCAGCATGCAGCATAAAGATTCTGTAAAGTGTCAGATTTGGGATATTAAAAACAATCTCAAAACCATGTCATCCTATAGTAAATTATAGCCATACTGGTTATCACCTCGAAATCCTCTAGAAATTTTTGCCACAGATGCTTTCCAGATGCTGCAGCAGTTTCCAGCTGTTTCTCCACTTTTGGATGCACCAGACAAAACTGAGAAACCTCATTAGTTGATGGTCAAACTTATGAAGGATAAAATGGAGTAGGAGCAATTTAGTAGGAATAGATATAATTTTAGATGTCACTGGCTGAAGACACAGATGCCAACTGTTTATTAGCTGGCTTCATACTGAAGGTTCATTTTAGTTTAGTGTGCTCTGCACTTGGACTTGCACTCTTTCCTTCAGTCTTCTGGCTTGCTAGACCAGAAGGAGGAGAGAAAAAAGAGAGCCATAAACTTACCATTCATATAAGTGTATAATTTTCTTATATTTGAACTTCTCTCTGGCAAGAAGTCACAGGAAAATCAAGTTATGAGACTCCCCCAGCTCTGCATTACCCCCACAACAAGAATGACCGGGAAGAGTTGTATCTCAAAACATAAAATGTCAAATGAGCACCAGGCATTCTTTGTATTCAAAACCCGTATGTGTGTTCCTACAGCTCCTCTTCAGTAAAGTACTCAAAGTCATTCATGGCAGCCTTATACCCAAGAATCCATGTGGCAGTGATTAATTTATAAATACATGAAATCTGTGTATAGGCAATGCTGTAGATGAGTGGTAGTCAAACCTGAAAAGTTTGCTTCTTGAATGGGGTGAGGTGATCAGCAGGGTGTGGTGCCCGATGCTGTGCTGTGGCTGATGCTTTGATGTATTGTTGCATGTTGATGGTGAGCTGTGAGCTGGTGTTTTAGTGCACTGTCAGGTTGTCACACCGTGATTAGCTTGTACAGCTCTGCAGTTGTGTTTTCTTCCTGACTGCTGCACAGAAGAGTTGTTTTCCATCTTTCCATCTTTGTGCTTCTCTCTTTGACTACGTCAGAGTAAAGAACAATGACTAGTTCTTTGAAATATTAGCTAACCCTGCTTGTTTGTTGAGTAGAGGCTCTGATTAAGCCACTGATTCCTTCAGAACTCAGATATGATGTTTTAAGGAACTCAGGCTGAGCTGTGTAATACATTAGATTGTTTTCCATTTTCTGCAAGAAGTGTCCTGTGTTTCACTGAGTCACATGATGCTGTCTCCTAGTTTTTATGCTGAGAAAAATTTAGCGTGTAACTATGAGTGTATGTTAGACAAAAACTCCAAAGAGGATCTTAAGGGCTTTTTTTTCCTAACCCTCACTAAAGAAGACTAGATTTTTTAGTGTCCATGCATTTGGCTTGTGGTTCTCTTTGGGGAGAAGAGGAGACACTTTGGAGAGAAAGGAGATAGTCATTCTGTTGTTCGAGTGGTACAGCCAACAGTGCTGCTATCAAATAATCGCAGTTTCCAAGCTAACCACAAAGGAGATCACCCCCCAGAGGGCATTTACCTGCCTCCTTTGTGCTCAGTAGCAACTGCACAAAGAGGATTCATCTATGTATGATAGTCCTTGGAAGAAGACTTCCATACACTCCTCATATGTGACCTTTTTGCAGATTCTTTATTTTTCTTCTTTCTCAACTTCTGCCCATGGAGACACTCTTCCCTTCCCCCTGCCATTGCCTTGGAGCTGTTTTGTTTCTTCTGATGAATGTCAAGTGTTTTGGGCCTGCAGCCCTAATGGGTGGGGGCTAAGACTTGCATCTACCCCTGAGACACAGTGGAGCCAGCAAAGATGGGTTATTTTAAATTGTGTGGTGACAGGCCTTTTTTTTCCCCTCCCTTTTTGTTCCCAGAAGATAGCTGGGGAAGTTTGCTGTGCCAAGTGGTTGGAATGTGTTTTTTCTCCTCTTCCTCCCCCTTCAAAACAAAAAGAGAAAACTTTATGCTGTGAATTCTGTTAATTGGGGAGCATAAATCCAAACTGTAGTGCAGCATTGCTGGACCTAGGCACCTATTGAAGTTTAATGAGGGAAGAACAGCTTTCTCTTGCCCTCCCCTCTTATGCTCTCCCTACATCAAACTCTTTCTTGTGGTGCTATCCTGTTCATATGTGAGTATGGAATGCCTGGGAGAGTGTGTGCATTTGTCCAAAGTTCTCATGGGTCTGAATGCAATATGTGACTCCTTTAAAATAATGCAGCCAGAGTGAGGCATGGACATTATTCCAGGCTGAAGTTAGTTGAGTAGCCAACTAGTTAGTGTAGGAAAAAGAAAGAGAGATTGTTGCAGTGCATGTTTTAGGTTTTTAAATTTGTATTTGTACTTTGTTTATAATGGTATGTCCCTTTACCCCCCATTCCCTGAACACACCTGCTTTCCCCCCATGTAACCCCACCCCCTTCCCTTTTCCCCATGGGTCCGAAGTTTCTTCCTGCCCAGGCCGCTCCCTGAGTACTTAAGTGGGACACCAAGGCCGAGCAGGGCTTCTGGCTTCCCGTGCTGGCTTGTTCTGCACATGGGCAGCCACAAGAAATAAACACCCTTCCTACCCAAGCCAGGACCTGCTTCTTCATTTCCAAGCCTCATCCATGCTTCAACCAGCTAATTGGAGGATCCACAGACTGCTATAAATTGACCTGGGGAACTGCTAGCTGGCAAAAGCACTCCCATGGACACGCCACTTTAGAGATTCCTCTGGGTTCTTGCCCTAAGTGGCTGCAAGCCCATTGAGGGAAATCCACTCTGCAACAGATTTAATGGTTTATGTGCCCTGACCATATGTTTTGGACTGATGATAGAGTTCCATGATGGATGTTATATGACCTTTTACTTTTTGTATCAGGCCTGGTATTTTCTCAGAACTTGATAATGAGGTATTTCCTTATCACTACTGACTGGCTAAAGAGATATCTCATTAAATCCAAAACAGAAAATAAGAATCCTTCTCTATGTTTCTTGCTGTGGTAATGGGAACAAATTGGTTCCCATCAGCTTGTACTGGATGTAATGGAGTCCCTTACACAAAAAGCCAACCTGAGAGGGCCTTAATCAGAGCATGAATGGGAATATAATTAAACTGAGTGTAATAACATATACTTTAGCAAAGATAGACAAGTTCATCTGAAATGGCTCTGGAGTGAATGCCAAAAGCAAAAGCTTCTCTTTGGCATTGATGTTTCAAGAAGAAAAGCAATTCACATAGTGGTAGAAAGGTAGATTGGAGGGGTAACAGGAAGAGAGCTTAATTAGAGGGCCTCATGAGTCCCAAAATTTATTAAAGCCAGCGCTGACTGGCTCTGAGATCTGCTGCAGTAAAATAATAAAACATACCCTCAGGTTAAAATGCTTCTTATGGTGGTGCAAGACAACTCTTCATCTTGAGTTCTGGGTAATATAATGTTACCACACAGGGTATTTTAACCTGCTGGTAGTATTTTACTGCTTTTGCCTGCTAGCTCGTTTATGTTTATGTAACATTAAGCATTAAAACTCTTATTTTTATCAACTTTGCCAAGCAATTTTATCAACTGCTGCTGATGAAGCACTGGAAGTCTGGGAAGAGCTGCTTGCTTTTGCTTTGATGGGATGTAAGGTTAGAGGGGATGGATGGTGATTGCATGAGCAATGCAGGTCAGGTTACTGTTGGATTCCTCTTGCAAGATAAGTGAGAGCCCTCTGAAAGGTAATTATTGGAAAGCATAAATTCCTGAGATAACCTGTCCAAGAAGAAATACTGACAGGAGCAGAGGCCATGTGTTAAAGGCTAGCCATTACTCCAGGGCAATGGGCTATCCTCTCTCTCTCTCTTTTTCTGTAACCTCTCCTTGCTCTGACAGTTGACTGCTGCAGTTCTTTTCCTTCAGTTACTTGTCAATCTTTTTCTTGTCCTGTTTATAGACCACTGTGATGCTTGTCTCCATTCTGTGCTAACTGGGGTGTAGACAAGTGGAGACTTTTTATGCAGTTTAATTCCATGTCCAAACTCTTGTTTAGTCATTGTCTTTGCTTGTCATTGTTATTATCATTGCAGTGTTCAGGTAGCTTTTACAGGATTATCTGAAAAAAAAAAAAAGAAAGGTTACTTTTGTATTTCTTTAACGATTTTTGTATAGAATAGCTTCGACTGGCTTTCAGCGTGACATGGTGTCAGCTTTGTCTCTGAACCAAGAAAATTGCTGGATGGCAGCTGGGGAAGGAAGTCTTGCAGAGTAAGAAAACAGATTTCAGAGGGAAAGATGGAGCAAAACTGGGAAATAAGAAAAGTGACTTCTCTTTCTCTATGGCTTTGTTATGCAAACTCTCCGTGTCTCATCTGTAATGTAGAGATAATGATATCTACCCAGCTCTCCTATTTCCACTGGCTGATTGATTAATGACTGTCTCACGATCCCTAGATCACACTTTTGTGACCTGCAGTTTTAACTACTGCAGTGTATTACATACAGAAAGAAAATGGAACCAATGTGTTCGCTCTGGCTAGTTCCAGCTGGGAAAACATGATAAACTGACCTGAACAGCCTTGCCCACGTGTATCTGTTTCTAAGACCTCATTCTAAAAGTGCACTGAAGCATGTGCTCTCTGTTCAGCTGCCATCTCTGTTCAGCAAGACATTCAAGTATCTGCCTAACTTTGAATTGAAGGGGACTTGCACACTCAATAATGTGCTGTGCTGAACTGGGACCTGATGCTTGGTAACACGTAGGGTTTCATCACAAGTGTTTGAAGACCTCAGTCAACACACGGGGACAAAAGTGAATCTGAGTCTGCCCTAGCATGAAGGGGATATGCATTAAACAGCTGGAGTCTTTCAGACTTGCCAAAAGAGTAAGTTATTTGAGCAGAAGAAAGGATTGTTATTTTGCAGTGATAATTGCAGCGTAACAGTATTGCAGGCTTTGCTAATTGTTAAGTGAATTACAAAGCTTTTCTATTTAATTTAACTGTTCTACAGTAATAACCACCTCAATCTGATACTTGAATTAAGGTGGTGTTGAGAACAGGAGGCAAGGCAGAAGAAAAAGAGGTGCAAGGAAAGTCAATTTGTATGGGAACAACTGTCAGATATTTAAGTTTCTGAAAGCTGGTTGTGGCAAGTACATTTTCTTGACTTTATTAAAGAGTTCCTCTTGGGTGCTGCATAAGTATCTACAGAAACCGGGGCACAGGTGTTTGAAACATCACTCCTCAGAGTTATATGTTAGTATTTGCAAAGGTGGTTTGCTCTGCTCCCATGGGATGTGCTCCAGGTGCAGAAGATCCTGTGTCTAGACCTTTGAGTTAGTTCCAGTGTGCTCTTAATACAAGGCATTCTTTATGCTGGGGGACCTGTGAGATTATGTGTTGGATGCATCTGTTTCACCTCTTACAATTTTTATTGTTACTTTTTGAGGAGTAATAATGATACTTCAGCAGAGGAATGACTGTAATCTGCCGTACTTCCAT
Source organism: Trochalopteron elliotii (assembly GCA_024734555.1). Classification (NCBI taxonomy): domain Eukaryota; kingdom Metazoa; phylum Chordata; class Aves; order Passeriformes; family Leiothrichidae; genus Trochalopteron; species Trochalopteron elliotii. The sequence continues at coordinate 356,514 of JANPWX010000059.1, forward strand.
TTGTGGGTAGAGCTGGGGGAAGGAGGTGAGAAAAGGAAATCTAATTCACAGATATCTTGGGAATTCCCCTATGTAGCATGAGTCAAGTATATTCCTGCTGTATGTCTGCCAAGGCCAGTAGATTTATACAAGTAACAGAATGATTGTTCCTGTGTATTTAAGAGAAATAATAACTCAAAGAAACATAACTTTAGTTATCTAGGCATGAGATGACTTTATAGAGAACAGAAAATATGATTTCTTGTTTTGATAATTATTGACTGGGTGCAGTAGATTTTAGTGTTTTCTTACATGTGTGTTCAGTTAGTCACACATAGATCATGACCAAGGATCTGAAAGTGCTACCTATTCAAGATTAGTAATTTCAAAGTATTGGCTCTAGCTGATTTTTTTTCCCCAAGACTGACCTCAGAGGTGAAGTAAACTCTAATAAATATGTGGTTTTATGTTAGATCTATATAAATCTTTCCTTTGCTACTTGTGTGATCATTTTCACCTATGCAAAAAGGGTTGTTTCCTGGAGTGGCATTTCCTTTGCAGCAGGAGATACAAGGTTCCTACAAAAGAGACAAGTCAGTAGAAAAATGTGAGCTTACTAACTCTTTCTAGTCAAAGGACAGGAAGTACCTAAAATATTAATGTAATAACAGTTCAGTGTAGTGGGGAAGCTTGCATGCCATTTAGGAGCATTTGTACTACTCTTCTACTTGCATGTTTATTTTAAACTCTTTTAAATTCTGCGAACTGGATTGAATGGCACTGTATATTTGTCTACTAAATAACTGCACGAGGTGCAGGGAAAATCCCAGCCTGAGACCTTCCAAGAGGGCTAACAGATGCCATTCAGGCCAAGACCATGCTGTAGAGCTTGGACAGCTGGAACTCTGACATGGCTTAGAGCATGGGAAAAAATCCCTGTGGTCTTTCCTGGCATTCCTGTTGAGCTCTTGTGGAGATATGTAGCTTCATGAAAGATGTGATGCTTAGAGACACATGAAAAGGAATGCTCTTGTCAGCTTAGCTGATGTCATTTGGGCCAATGATGTAACTGAAGTGGTAGGGAACAACTTCCATTTGCATTTGCTGTGTCTCCCAAGAGGGCTGTGCTGGCTCAGTTACCTAGCTGTCACCACTGATGGTGTGGACAGACTTTTTCCCCTTTGCAAACAGAGATGTGTGCCACTTGAAGACTAACTCAAGCTGGTTGTACTGTTGCACCTCTGGTGGCAAGAAGGGGTTTTGTGAGCTTGCCCTCAGCTCTTCTGGGCAGTGTCAGCTGGGTTTGCTCGAACAGATCAAATGGCCTTGCTTGAACTGAGTCACGGAGTGCTCAGGCAAATATTGCCACTGGCAGGAGGTGTGGGAGCAGTAAGCTCTAGGAGACAAGCAGTGAAAAGCAGCAGGGTAGGAGGGAATGGGTGATATTTTTAGCTGGCACAGCTAGAGCTAGGAGAGGATTTCTGTTCATGATCTGAGCATCTTTTTAGTACAGACAGTGCCTGAAGTAATGCACACGATTTATTATTGAGGTAAGTGTAGGGTGTTACCCGTGTTCTGCAGGGGAACTGTTAAAGCTACAAAGGAAGTCACGGCAGAGTAATTTGTAGAAGTCTGGTTTGCTGTCTTCCTGGTGCCAGCTTGGGTGATAGATTATGGTTTTTACCAGGAATGCAAAAGATAGGATCACTGTGGGAAATCAGAACCATGGGAGCTGAGTGGATAGACTTTGTCTTTGACTACATCTGGCCCATAAGACTGTTGTTTCACTAAGCCAAACAAAATTCTGGTGACCCCCAAGCCCCAGCAGCTTGAATCTTTTCTAAAAATATATATAAAGAAATCCCTTAGATGTTGTCATGTCCATTCTCATACTGTTGCTGAAGTTTTCGTGAGGTTCATTCCTTTAGTAATTGGAGAGAATTTTTGACCTTTCAGGGGAGGTTAGGACCAAGCTGAATTCTGAGTGCTGTCTTCAGACACAAAAGAGGTCTAGGTTATTACCTTTCACACCTGTTGTTCATTTAATTGGATGATGCTGCATCTCTTTAAAACAGAAACTCTGGCCTGAGAAAGAATAGATGCTCTGAGATATCCCCAAGGAGTCTGCCTCTGAGATTAACCTAATTGGTCACTGTGCTGAGTCTAATAGAGATTGTATGCAATGCCTGTGTCTGGAAACAACTTAGGTAGCCTGATGTATGACATGGAAACTGCTGCTGATGCCTCTTCATGGAAATGAAAGTAAAGTAAGAGAAGATGTGGAAAAATTACCACATGCACTGTAGTACAATTGTTCACAGTCCAGTGTATTTGAATGAGGCTGATAACTTAATCTTCTGAAATACCTAATTTCATAAGTACACATCAGCTTGTACCATACACAGATACCTCTTGGATTCTGCCAACAGCTCTGCATGTTAGCAGCTGAGTGAGACGGGCAGAATGATCCCACTTTTTTGGCTTTGAGTATTGGGAATGTGGCTGCAGGCCCTGAGCAGGGTCATGCACAGCTGCAGGAAGTGGAGCACCTCTAGTTCCAGTACTTATTCCTGCACAAAGATGGCTGTAGCTCTTTACCCTGAAAGCCAAATTTTTGTCAGCAAGATACCATCATGTACCACACTCTTCTTGGCAGTATTAACTTGTGCTGCTGTTTCTTTTCTTTAAATGGAAATCCCAGCAGAGCTCTCATACTTCTACAATACCTGTGATGGGGCTAATCAGATCAATTTTCCTCAAATTGTAAGTTAAGCCTACCTTTTGTCATTTTTCTTCAAAGACAGACTTTTTTCAAGTGATGATACCTGTAGTTTCACAGTGGATTAAATTACAGCCTAAGCCTGTTTCCAGAGTAGTGAATGTAGCTCACTCTACGAGGCTGTCCTCTCTGTTACAAATCAGCATCACACCGTGATTCAAGCAGTGAGCACCCTGTTGATTCTGGCCACAAGTAGCCAGCAGGGATTTCCAGCCCATCAGGGGAAGTCTTCTGGTAAATACCTGCAAAAGGGGATTTCTTTGCCCTTCTACATAGAATGCTAATGCTGAGTGTTTGAAGGAGGGTGCTAAAAGACCTCACATTGCTTTTACACTGATTTGGGATTCAACCTAGACTTGTAGCTCAGGGCATCTTCTTGACTGCTGTAATGTCTGGGCTGTGCCAGTGCTGACTCAGGAGTTTTTAATCAGGTCTCTGATGGCTCCTAATCCCTTGAACCACATGCAGTCTCTGCACCTGCCACAGAGCAGTGGTCAAGTGCTAGAAGCTTGTCTGTTTTGACCTGTCTTCATGAGTTCTTCAAATGAAAGGTGTTAACTCTCCTGGAAAGTCTTTTGTTTACATTTGGATCACTGCTGCTCCAGCAACACCGTCTGCTTTGTATACTGTTTTGTGGTCTGATTTGTGTAGTCTGCCTCTTACCAAAAGAGTCCTGCTAGCCATTGTTTCTCTGACATTGTTTTCCAGGCTGGGGAAAGTTATACAGTCTTCCTGTTGTCCATCAGGTGAAATTACTCAGTATGTATAGAAATGAAATAGCTGTCTCAATGACTCTGGCTCTTGGAGAGTGTAGATGTGTGTTTAAAAAGCTGCCAAGTTTATGTTAAAAAAAACTGAGGGCCCAGAAAGTTTGAGTCATTCTGTAGCACATCTGGAAATCCTGTTTTGCCTTTGCTCATGTTCACACCCCTTACATCATTAGAAAATGTTGTGCAGGGACAGATCCAATGGACCACTATGAGAAAACTGAATCTGCACATTCCTGCACTTTCTGGCTTGCCATTAGAGTTTGTGGTAGGATTTTGAGCAGTCTGTTATGCTTCACCTAACACTGGGAAAGCTGTTCTCTATTCCTCTTGAATCTCCATGTCCTACCTTTATGCAGTTGCAAAGGGTGTGTGCTTGCAGCAATTAGGCACTGCCTATAAACTAGAAATTCCAGAAGGTGCAGCCAAAGGAGGGGCCTAGCCAGCCCTTTATTGTCTAATGCTCAGTAGTGGTCTGACACTCTTGAATATGTCATACTTTCTTTTGCTTGGATCTTTTGATGAATGTTATGTTAGTATCTTGCAACGTAATGTGAGGATGAGCAAAGCAGAATGCTTTATCTCTTCTGGGAAGATAAGATGCTCTGAAAGAAGGAGCTGAAGGTCTGCTGTCTGAAAATGTTACAGGAGACTGGTGATACTGGACTCTGTTAAGCACGGGTTTCCAGGTGCACCTGGGTATAGAAAGGAGAAGCAGATATTCAAGCAGCTTGAACTTAGTCCACTGTGCCCTTCATGAAAATCAGTGGTGTTTCAGAGTCTGTGAGGAAAAGGCATGAGGACAGGCAGGGGACTACGGACTTCTTTGGCTTGCTTTGTGATAGGGTAAGTACCACAGTTTTGCAGCTAGCTCTGTCTTTGTTGCTTATCTAGCCTGAGGTAGAGAGTCAGAGTAGGCCTGTCCAGATGGGAGAAACACACACAAGGCCATGGTGCATCTTGAGAAGGGAATTATGCTGACTGGAGTGGGAGAGGAAGGCCCTTTTGGTGATTGTGTCTGTAAGATTGTCCACATTAATAGTGTTAGTGCATAGTTTGTAATGCTTCCCACTTGCAGTCAGCCTCATTCCCATCTCTTCTGACTTCAGCCTCTGCCAGCTATGCTACCCTTGCTTTCAACACTGTGAGGTGCTGTCAGCATGGGGGGGAAAAGATACATAAAGCTGCATGTCATCAATGTAATGGCTGGCATTGCTGCCCAGATACTTCATATTCCCTGAAGGTTTCACATAGATATTAAACAGAATAGGCTGAAGAACTGAGCCCTGTGGCATTCTTCATGTCACAGGTCACAGAGAGAAGGAGCAGCTGCCTGTCAGGGGCCTCATGGGACCTGCTGGAAAGGAATAGCATAGCCAGCTCAGTGCAGTTCTCTCAACACTTGCCAGACACGTAGTTGTCCAAGATGGTCTCCAGTGTTGCAAGCAACTGATAACTCAGGTAGTGCCTGCATGATTTCTTAGTCTCTGTTCAACTTTGTGAAGGCCTAAGACCTCACTGGTGTTTTATTTCCAGGCTCATTCATCAACATCTCCAAAAGGAAAGTAAAAAGTATCTTCTGAAGTTGCATTGCATCACTTCTCTCATACCAGTTCTCAGATCTCACCCAGTTTGAAACTGGATGACAGTGCTGCTGAAAAACAAGTTCTGATTTAAAAGGTCTTTATTTGGTTGTCCTTGCTGTTCCTCACAGTGTCAAATGATCTAAGATGTAAGACTAGAGGTTAAATGTATAGTAAATGAAAACTCCATGGTCTTAAGGAAAGCAAGGCCCACATTTTTGATTGTGGCTGAGGACCATTGCAAACTGTAGAAGGAAAAGTCTGTTACATGACTAGTCATTTCTTCCTGTACTATCAGGTTCTTACTTGCCTAGTCATGTAGTGAGCATGGGTTTAGAGGCAAATGACTAGAAAAGAGTCCTGGCCTCAAGAAATGGAGACAATCTGGATTCATACTCAGAGGTATCTGGTGGAAATTTAAGAACTGCACTTAAGGAAGACTGGTTGTTATACAAGTTTTCCTGGGGTGATGTGGACCTGTAATCATTGTTGAGCACGACTGATTATAGGTCTTCAGTGAGTGGTCACTTTCTCTGGGTACTAACCTGAATTGTGTTAGGTGCTGCAGGAAGAGCATGCTGGATTCTGCCTATTTTGTAGCTGTTGTAAAAGGTGTAAGTGCACTCAGAAATACTTTGCAGGATGGACTGTGAAGTAATGGTGGAGAGCTGCTCTGCTGCTTTCAGGGCCCATCAGGATCCCTTGTCAGCACAGAAACATCTTGAACATCTGGAGTGAAGTCAGGCTCTTGGTCCTTGTTGCTAATTTATGGGCTTATAAGACAGGCAAGTTCTTGGTTTCTTTTTTTTTTTTTTTTTTTTTTTTTTTTTTTTTTTGGTGACCTCAAGGAAGTCACAGAATCTGATTTTCCATGCTGGAGCTTGCTGTCATGGCAGTGACTACCTGCAAGGCTGCACGGAATTGCACCAGACTCATATCTCTGTCCCAGCCCACAGGGCTGCTGGTGCTCTCAGAGTGCTCACCTCCCCATTCACACACAAGCTGCCACTGCTCTCAGCCTGCCGTTTAGTTTCACTCCCACTTTTTTTCACCAATAAAGAGCCTCTAGCATCTACTAAACATTTAACCCTCCTATGCAGCTTTGCAGAAGTTTGCAGTAGCATAGGTTGTTCTTTTCCAAGCCCAGGAGCTTTTATCAGTGAGCCAGAACCAGGTTACTACAGTGTGCATGAGTTGGTATGCAAGTGCAAAGCCTGTGGATGCCAGCAGTGTCTGTCACTGGCACGCCTGTCCCAAAGATATGGGGTTTCACTTGGGGCTCTGTACTGAAGGGCTGTGTGTTTTTCACAACGTGCTGGCAACTGTATTCTGTATTTCCAGTTGTGCTGCCTTCAGTATGATTTGCCTTCCTTGTCCAGCAGTTGTTCGTCTGCTCCTTGCCTTCTTTTTCCCAGCAACTTTAAAATCTGCACATATGCTGATGATTTTGTGTCATTAATATCAATCTAGACAAGTCTGTGTGACCTTTAATTCCCCTGTCCAAAGGGAAGAATTGACCCTTGCAGTCAGTCACAGCATAGCACTGACTCATACATACTTTTCATAAAAATAATGAGGAAATTCCCCATAGTTTTTACAGATACTTTTTCAGGAGTTGAAGTGGAAGTCTTCCATAGCAACACAGTTTGGGAAAACTATGAAGCATGTAACAGATAATTAATCTTTTTTTCTGACATATGATACACTTTATAATATTCATTTTTTTCTCTTCTTGTATCTCACTTGCTCAAACTCAACTGATTTGTTTGAGTTTCATTGGAGCTCATGTGCTTTTCAGTCTTATTCTGACGCTTGTCTATTCTCCAGCTCCATTTTAAACCTCCTGGGAGGGGGCTGGGATATGTCTCACCTCCCTGAGTCCACAATGATGAACACAATAGGACTGTACTTCTCTTTTTTTGCCCTGATTTTACTATACTTTTTGTTTTTTCCTGCATAAGATAAAACATGCTTTGTTTAGATACATAGCACAAAAAAAGAAAAAAATATCTCTAAGTTTGAAGTTCTTTAAAAAAAAGCTAACTGAAGTTTGGAATGAGTGAGAATCCCACCAATAAATACTAATGGTAAAACAAAACGACTAGGTACCCAAGAAGTAATTTCAGGGAAGCTGTTTACCACTGACATATGAGTGTCATAAGGAAATACTGTTTCTTTACTTTCCTATATTTGATTATTTGTCACTTAAAAAAAAAATCCATTTATAATTAAGGCCAGGGCAATTCCTCAAGGTCTCAGTATCTGAATATCTTTCCAGTGAATACTTAGAGAACTGCATTTTTTTGATCATGCCTGCTGTAGTGGAGCCAAGGCAAGTGTTCTTAAAATATGGAGATGACTGAATACTTCTAAATTGTTATTTTTCTTTAAGGCAAAAAATACGTATTTAAAATCTTTGAAATAAATGTAATGAAACAGCTAGATTGCAATATTTTGTCAGGAGTGAATTTGACCCATTAGCTTGGTTGCCTCTCTGCAATTAAGATCTCAAACTCTCTTTTCTCCCTCTTAGAAAAATCTGAAATTTACTCTACTTGATAGTGTGATTTAAAGCCAAATATTTTACATTTGATGACTTATAGTTATTTTCAGTCCTAGAGCAAGGTGGAAACTGAAGCAATCTCCAGTCAGATCCTATATCTGGGTTCCTGAGATTGTTTTTGTTAATATGGATGCTTTGTGGCGTGCATATTCTAATGACCAAAGTGATTTTTGGCATAAGGAAGACTTATGCAGTGGTGGCAGTTTTTTGTCACACAGCTATGCTTTTCTTTCCAATATACTCCTTAGAGTTAGAGAATATCCCTGGTTTAATATAGTAGGAATCTGACATAGCTCTGAGGAAGCTCAAGTGTTTGTGGAAAGAGCTGTTAATCTTTGATCAACTGGGGTCTCCTTGTTACTGACTTTGATTACACAAGTGTACAACTTTAATTACAGCTTTTAATAAGATTTCATTTCTTCCTAGTCACATTCTTTGTATAGTAGAGCAGCTTATCTTTTCCTTTCTCCCCTGCTCCCCTTCCCTTCCCCCCTTGCCTTTTTATGGAAAAGGGCGTTTGAGGTCATTGCAGGGGATTCAGTGTCCAGAGGGATGCTGCTGTACATGCTCTGCTCATGACTTTACCCTCCACTCGCTTGCACAGTCCAGAGAGCTCTCTCCTTCTGCTGCCCTCCAAATATCCTTGCACTGGCAGCTGCCCAGGAGCTGGTGGTCAGCCGGGGAGGACAGGTCTGAGAGGCACCATGTTCACACAGACAAAACCTCTGAGAAACCCTTAGGAAGTCTCTGTAGCTGAAGAATGTTCTGATCTCCCCATCACTGGATAACCTGACACTTGGGTAAATTAATTTCTGATCATCAGAGCTGAGAAAGGGGAACTTGAGGTGCCTCCCTTGGTATTTACTGTATTTGTGCTCTTCCCTAAGCCTCTGCTTTGGGCCTCTGTCAGCAATAGGATATTGGTCCAGTATAGACAAGATGGCAAGAGTTTGACTCCCATGTAAAGCATAAGATACAACTGAGGAGTCACTTAAAAGATATGAGTCACAAAAAAGATACAGATGGTAAAACAGAGCCATTTGCACTGATTTGACATTCAGAGGTGTGCAAAATTTGAAAATGCCAGTTGTGCCTATGGAAGACAATAGTGGGGAAAACAACTAATACAACAGCAAAGGGAGCTCCTTTTATCTCTGTGCATGCATCCCTTTGGCTCACTTTCTGTATGTGCTATACTCTTTTTGCACACTAATGAATATCAGAGTCAGAGCAAGTTATGCCATCTATCACTCTGCTCCTGTTTTCTAATGAACTTACCCCTAACAGGTAGCTTTCCTAGCTACTTGTGTCACGAGTGAATTTCACCTTGACAGTAGATCAAGAATGAGGTTCAGCAGTGTGGCCCACCTACTTTGCAATGCTCCACCATGACAGCTGCTTTGTGTCCTCAGGGTAGCTTTATTTTGATGCTTTTCCCTGTTTAGAAAAATTTGGAGGGAGGATTTTGGTAATCTCCAGCAGGCAGAGTTTTTAAATCTATCTCAAGGGAAGATGAAGATTCTACAGAATTTTTGAACAAACAGTTATTTATGAAGTAAGTGACATTGTCTTTAGAACTGTTATTCCCACTGGGCTCCAGAGAAAAGCAGCATTTGCCATGCTGGATCTGACTGGTCGCTGCTGTAGCCTGCTGCTCCTAGCACCTCAGGCTTCACTGTGAAAAACTCTGGAAGGCTTATGACAAAACATGTAGTCTGACCATTGCAGATATGGCTCTAGTTATTAAGGGGTGTGTTGTCATGCCTCAAAAGAACATAATAAGAGAATTCTGATCTTTGCTCTAATGGGCTCTTTGACACCAGAAATGCTGGAGCGAAGTTCTTCGAAACTTGGCTGGCATTCTTGTTGCCTAAAACATACTGCAGTAGTTGCTGTGACATGGGATTGAAGTGATTGGTTTGCTGATTTGCCTGGACAAACTACAGGGGAAGAGAAACAATCAAATGAGTTCACTGTGGTGTACATGGGCCTGACCCAGGGTCATAGGCCAGTGTGATTGCATCATTCGCTCATTCAGTAGCCATGCTGCTACTGAAAAGATCTGCATCTGGTTCCTGACAGCCTGATCTTTTGATGAATTTGACATCACTTTCTGCATGATCTGCTTCATCAGTGTCTCGTGTCACCAACATTTGCATCTGTCCAGGCAAAGCTTTTTGTTTCTCCATTTTCAAACCAACCTCACGTCCCCTTTTCTTGTTGGAGGGGGCAGCACAATCATTCTCACTGTCTGCCCTGTCTCTTTTGGCAGACTCGGGGACCAGTTCTACAAAGAAGCAATTGAGCACTGTCGCAGCTACAACTCTCGGCTCTGTGCTGAGCGGAGCGTCCGCCTTCCCTTCCTGGATTCACAGACTGGGGTGGCTCAGAACAACTGCTACATCTGGATGGAGAAGAGGCACAGGGGACCAGGTTGGTAATGCTGTGTCTGTGTATGCGTGTGCATGTACGGAAGGCTGGCCACTGAGCCCTCGTGGGGTTTAATTAATAGGAGCTCAAACCTGCTACAGGCCACACAGAGGAGAAACTGCCTAAACCTCTGTGCCTGCAGGGGATTTCCTTTGGTAACTGCAGAGAGCTCATGCTAATTACTCTCTATGCAAAGGAGTGCCTGACATGGTAGTTTCTAAGGCTGCATCATTGTAGCTCTTTTCATGCTATCAATCTCAGTCTGTAGCTGAAAACTCAATGCTCTACTCTAGGCAGGAACTACCTCCAAGGTGGAGGTGGAAATTTCTTGGATAAATGCTAAAAATAAGGAACTATATTAGGAAGGATACAAAACTGAAGTAAAATATATGAGAGTCCAGTTAATGGAATGAATGTTGTTCTAATGGTCAGAAATACACATATAAATCCTAGTTCTGCCTTGTATAGGTTAACTTGGATATCAGTTCTGGAGCTGTGGTTCCCTTGGGTACAGAAAAAAGTTGGTATATTTCCTTAAGGAGCTTTGGCTAATGCCTATTCCACAGCTCAGTGAAGCTCAAGGGAAAAGAGCACTATTATTTTTGTAGACTTCGGTCAGTTGTTCCTTTGTTAGACTAAATCCATCAGAAATCCTTTTTTGAAAGGCAAAGGACAGTCACCAGTTCAAAGACTGGAGATGTTGCTCAGACAGAATTCCTTCTGAACCCCAAGGGGAATTTGGCTAGGTTGTAGCTTACCAATAGTAAGCTCAGGGAACAGATTTTTGACAGCACCAAAATATATTTCAACCTTTTTTTTTTCCTCTATAGTGCAACCCAGAGGATCCAGGCAGGAAGGGACCTGGGATACATGGGCTCTGAAAGTATGACATGCACACATATGCATAAATACGTGCCAGTTCTCTAAACAACATTGACACTCTCCCACCTTCACCCTTCACCCCTCAAATTCTAGATCTGAAATTATGGGAAGGTGAAGCCTGCTCTAATCTCCACTGTCTGGTTTACAGGAGATGAAGTGGGAGAAACACATAGGATATTCCTTTACCCTTCTGGGGCTAAGAAAGCAATTCCTGCTTCTGAAAAGTACCTAGCTGAGTCTTAGCTAAAACCTTCCTTCTCCCTTTTCTGGGATATACAAAAATAAGGATCCTTGTGCTCCACCTATTACTAAAATACCAAAAGTAGATCTAGGGTTGTCTTGCAGTACTATCAGAAAACTTTTTATATAATATAATGCACCCACTTCTGGTGCAGGAGACAACAGGTGTTTTTACAGTGTTAAAAATACCCGAAGAATATTTCAGCTACCAAAACTGCTAGGGTAATTCAGGACTGCTGAACGTGGTTTACAAGATAGGAGTTGTCTAAACTTCTGGACTAACCCTTCTTTTGTAGGGTTGCTTCATAAGTCTTTTCCTTTCCCTTTCCTTATCTCTTGTTATAAGTAAAGTGCTGCTATTTTTATCCTTCTGAACACAGTCAGAAGATATATATACCCAGGTCTACATCCACTGTATTCACAAGTAATGTTTTGTCAACAGCATCTTCCACAGAAATAGATATAAATAGTCTTGTGTGGGTTTCATTGGCATCTGTACATGTGCAGAAGAAATCATCATAAATGTGTTATAGCATCACACCAGGAACCAAGATGCCTTAATTCTTTGCCCTCCTCAGCCACAAGCTTTGTGGACTACCTCGAGCAAATTCATTCTGCAAATCTTTCCTTCTTTGCTTCTGATAGTGAACTGTTTGGCAGCTTGCCTGGCAGAAGGGGATAGGTGATGTTTCTCCTGCAGGTCTGTACTGGAGACTAATGGTGGAACATTCTTCATGGAGAGGATCAAGTGAAAGAAACCTCTTGCATCTGCACTGGCCACCAAATCTGATGACTTTGTTATTTTTGAATTAGAAAAATCTGTGTGAAATGAACCAGTCCTCCTCCCCCATATTTGCTTTCCTCTTTTTTGATTTTTATTAGCCCATTTAGTGCTCCCTTGAGTGTCTTTGTGTAATCTATTTCTTGTAGTATTATGGTGAGTCAAGGCATCCCTCTACAGTTTCAGCATGCCTGGTTTTGGTCTGTACACAATGTGCTCATGGCCATATTAAAGGGCTCTGAAAATTCTCTGCCAGCCATCCTGGTATCTGTCTTGTGTGCGGTGCTCACTACCATTTACTATCTCTAACTTGAAAAACTAGATAAAGACAAATGGCAAAGCTCCAGGACCTCTCTTCACTTACACAGACTTGAAAAACAGAGAAGAGTCAGGAACTCAGCATATTAACCTGAGTTCTTGTGTCCTCTTTGTTAAAGGAGTCAGAAATCTGCATCTCATGATAAACAGTTCAGGGTTAATTTCACACAGTACTGCACATAACTCCCTCCTTTTCCCCTCCCTCCCCTGGCCTTTCACACAAGCTTTGAGTTATGACTCTCCTACACTAATGAGATAAACAACATAACTCACTGCAGGTTCTGCTATTTCCTCTGTAAGCAAATGGTTGGAGCCTTCTCTAGTTGCCCTATAAGGTACCAGAGAGAGAGACAACCCACAGAGGGCCGAAGACAGTAATATGCATTATTTCCATATATTCACTGCAAGATTTCCTGTGAAGGAGCTACATTCAGAGCATTCAGAACTGACCCTTTCCTTGTTGCCTTTCCTTTGTGTGAGACCTACACTTCATGTGAGCCAGCACAGAGACAGATGAGGAACAGGGTAGAGATTTGAAGGTAGCATTGGTGGGTTGAATGAAGTGAAAATCTGGTATGTGTTTTAAGTTCATTGGATGGCAGTATATTAATGAACAGGTGTATTGTGAGTAGCAACAGAGAGCTTACCTGAAGGGTTGCAGAGGTGGATGTTGGATCATCCGTTTCTTATTGATTTACCTGCCTCCCTCTAAGGAAAAGGCTTTCCCAACTCTCTCCTTTCAAGTTTCTAATTGGGCTTTCAGCATGTGTAGTTGGCTTTTGCTGTGCTGGCCAAATCCAGAACGGCTCTTTCATGTAAGAGCCGTCACACTAGCAGATATTCCCCCCAAACTACTAGATCTTTGCTCCTCCCTGTCTGGGACAAAAGCTGTGGTACTTGTTCCTTCAAATGGCTCCTCTATGGAAGCCCATGCAATGGAGGGCTGATTCTCTGTCCTATTGCTTTGATCTGGCAATTGCCATTTCAGTGTTTTCTTCAAGTCCTTGGACAGGGTGGGGCTTCTTGCCTCCACCTCTTTTATTACTCACATCAGAGCCAGGCACAATCCACCTCATCATTATAGCAATTGTTTGCAGTGGTTAATGTTTGCAAAGTGGTGTGAAGAAGGGTGTCCAAACACTGTATAAGTGGTAGTTATTCACATTTTTATTTCCAAACCAGTCTTAGGCAACCTGTTCTGAAATGTGTCCTTCTTGGGATGTGCACAATGCCCAGCTTTCTGGGCATCAGTGAAAGAAGGGCATGAAAAGTCCAAGTCCAATAGCATTCTGTGCTGTGAAACAGCCAGAATCTCTGCAGATATTCCCTCACTTGGCCATACTCAGGCAATATGCTGTAGATGCTCCAAGGCCTTGGAAGTAGGTGGAAGGTGCTGGGGTCTGAACTGGAATTCCCAACAGCTAAAATATTTAAAACCAGGAACTTAGGAACTTCTGCACCTGCAGAATTTGATTAGCACATTCCCTCGAGGTGAATTATGTTATTGTGTCTTCCTCCCCACCCCCAAGTAAGAGGATATTGGTTTTTTCATTATCCTCATCTGGTCTGGTGAGTTGCTTTTGTTCCCAAGCTGATATTCTCTCCTGGCTGCTTCAGAAGAGAGGAGAGAACTCTTGGGCCATCCTCCTGCCCTTGAGCTGTTCTGCTTTACTGGCACCCCCTTGATGCTGTCCAGCTGTTCACTGTCAGTGCAGTTTCAGATATAGCAACACCACTCCTGTTCTCTCTCATATGTGGTCTCACCTGGCTTTTGAGGACAAGGAGTCTGGAATTGAAGTCAGACTTTGCAGTCCTTTCAAGACAACAGCAGTTGCAGAAGGGCAGAGGAACCAGACCAGAACTGGTGGACAGAGAGGGCAGGAAAAGCAGAGGAGAGAATTAAATTCCTCCAACTTCTCTTGCTGGGTATTTCTGTGCATCATGACTATCTGGGGCAGTTGAGGACACTTTGAAGCATTTGTCAGTGTGCTTCTGTGCCCCTAGTAGTGATGAACTCACACAGCCCTGCTGTGTCCTGAATGCAAGAGAGCAAAGTATAGCTCAAACATTGGCTGAAGGGTGTCTGTCAGGAGAGCCAGGGCAGCTCAAAAGCCAGTAATGCCAAATGTGATTTAAGAGAACATGCAATGATATAAACGTTATTGGTGTATCTCCTCCCTCATTTGGAATATTGGCACGAGGATGTAAGAGTCAAAATGAGTATTCAAACAAAAGTCCAGAATATAAGCAAAAATACAGAGTCAGGTCTCTTGGATCTTGGTTTGCTCCTGTTTGGAAGACACAAATTTCCTGAGCTGCTCTGTGCATCAGGGCCTCAAGATTTGCATGTCAGAACTTCATCTCTTCTCTCTCAAGGGGCTTTCTCTGCCTGTGGAGGAGGCATCACCCTTGTGACCCAGGAGAGTCTGAAATTCTATTTACCCTGAAGAAATCACAAATTATTTATGTGCAGCTCTGGTTTCAGTGAGCTGAGTGAAGTGTCTAAGTGAGACCTAGATTCTCTGTAGGCTTGATCCCAAGAGGTGCTGAAGAGCCTCAGGAGCACTGGATGCCTTGAGTGTGTAGCTCTGCCTCATGATATGCAGTATTGAACCCTCCAACAAGGAGATGCTGGAAGGGCAAGAACAAAGATGCTAGAGACAGTGCTTGTGGTTTACAAACTGAAATGTGATTAATTTTTTGCCTTTAATCTTCAGGCCTGGCCCCAGGTCAGCTGTACACATACCCAGCACGTTGCTGGCGCAAAAAGAGGCGTTTGCATCCCCCCGAGGATTCCAGGCTGAAGCTGCTGGAAATTAAACCTGGTAAGTATTTGTTTGCCTGCCTTTCCTGAGCTGCAGAGCAGCTGGCATACATGCAAAACTGGCATTTAGACCTTGGACTTTATCTTTACTGCTTTCCAACCATTTCTTTTTGCATCTGTTGCATCTTACTTGATTTGCTGTAACCATAACCACCAAACCCTCTGCATACAACTCATCCCTTGGAAAAATGTGAACAACTTGTATTGAATGCAAGGGGAGCTGAATTTACCTTCTGTAGGGTTGAATCCTGGCCTCTATTAGAAAATTCACAAGGATGTAAAGAATCAATGTATTACTAACTTTTTCCTCAATGCATTATTAATACAAAGTCTCACTGGCATCTGCTGCCTAATCTTTGTGAAGAAGACCACTGTGTGTGTGAAACAGTAAGTATAAGATAAGATTTTTCTTGGTGGGGCTGATGATGAGGGGTATGACCAGATTATAAACAACAAATAATAAAAATAGTGAGCATATGCCACATTTGTGTATTTCTGTCTGACTGTATGTGTATCTTTGTCCATTATTCTTTCATTCTTCTTGTCCTTGCTACTCTTCTACCATTAAACTATGTGAAGTGATGAGTCTGGATGCTGAATGAGTGAAGCAGATGTGAAGGAGCTGCAGCTGTGTAGAGCACAGGTAGAGCACAGTGCAGTGCACAGTGTTGTGCATTTTTCCCTGCAGATAGTAATAAAGGCTTGCTGTCTCTGGGGTCAGCTATTATGAGAAGGAGGGAACACATATACTCACAGCTGTATGTGGTTTTTAAGAGGTGAGACACTGTCAGTATAAAAAGTACAGGAGAAAACCCCCAAATGTAAATTAAGAATATTAAAAAAACCTGTTTGACAGAAGAAAGTGCCTGGGAACTGAGCTATGCTCAGCAATACTGATGAATTTGCTTCTACACAGTAGTTGGTGGAGAGAGGGGAAAGGGCAACAGAGACAACTTCTAAACCCATTAAAATCAGAGGCAAAATTCCTGTTGATTGTGGTAGAAACAGTTTTGAAAAACTCCCTACCTTCAGTATAGGAGACATCAGTGGACAGTTGGAAAAGAGGAAGAAATGCCTATAACCACTCAGTTGGGGTTCAAACCAAGGGCAAAATCTCAGCCAGAAAATAGAACTAGACCTCACAGCAGAGCTGCTTGGAAAGAGCTGATGAAATCAGTCATGTACTTTGATGAAAATGAGAATGGACTCTAGGAAGAGGATAATGTTGGCTCATAGAAATGCCTACCTTAGACTTTGCAATGATGCCAGTAATGCTGTGCCTTGGTAATTTTGTAAAATAAAGCAGTAGGGTAGAGTTTGACTCTTTTTTGTTTGCATTACTCTTCTTTGCTGTACTCGCTGAATGCCAAATTAGTGCATCCTACATGCCACAGGGCATGAAAGGCAATTACCACAAAGTTATCAGATAAAGAGACCTCAGCATGTCTGTCTCTGTGTTGTTTTCCCTGCTATAAACATCTCCTCTGCATCTCAGGAGTGCTACTTTTGTTGCATTGCCAGTGGCAACCAAGTAAGGCGAGTTACATTGCTCTGCCATTTAAATCTATTTTCCAACCAATTTCTATCTAGTGATTAACTTTCCTTATCAGTTATACCACAAAACAATTTCATTCCATCTGTGCATATCAAGAATAGACTCACTAGCCAAAAGTGGGATTTTTCTCTTCTCTAATCTGAAAGTGTAAAACCTATGGAAAATATTGGACCTCCATTTAAAGGTAGCTTTTGAGAATTTGGGAGAAAGAGTATAATTTATTTTCAACATGGACAGCAGAAATACTGTACGTTTTGGAGGGGAATACTGTTGTAAAACCCAATGCTGAACCTAGGAAGCTACCTAATGCTGACTTTTTTAGTCCTCAGTTAAACATCAGATGGCTGTGTGGAGCAAAGATGTGGAAATTTAAGATCTATTAAAAAGCACAGAGATGACAGCTGTAGAACATATAAAATAAATTTGCAAGAAATTTAATCTATATGTTCCATAGTTTCACTCCACCTAGGGCCTGGGCATTTTATTCATTCCTTAGAGCTGCTCTCAGCAGCTAGAGAGTGCTTATGCTTGGTTAACGTGCAAATACCTGATTTTTATAGAGGAGGCTGTGGAATTGTTGATAGATTTTTATAGATATTTATAATTGTTATGTGGCATGTGCAAGCAGTGCAGTTCTACATCAAATTAGCACTAAACCTTAGTTGTTTTATGTTAACAACATAGAGGTAGTTCTTGTAAGACAACCACTGTAACAAACACAGAAGTGGATCTTTGCTCCAAAAGTTGCCATTCCAGCAGTCAATGGGATTGACATCCAGCACCAGAGGTGTGAATACTTGTTGGACTGCACCTGGGCTTTCAGAGTGGCTTATTATACAAAAAGTTGTATACAGAAGTTCCTGTATTCAGAAGATGCCGACATAATTCAGGAGATTTACGGACCCAGGATTTTTGTTTTAAGTAAATAAAAGTCATAGCTAGTCATCGGCTGGTCAGCAAGTGGAATCAAACTATTGTCTTGCCAGCAGTTCAAGGGTATAATAAATCATTTAGTAATAGTATAGTATGCTATTTTAGCTTTTTAAACTTAAATAGTTTTATAGGTTTTGATTTATAGTTATAACCTAATTGTTCAGGTTATGTAGTGCATGACACAACTCAGTGAGTGAGAGTTTCACATTTAGTAATACCAAAATCTAATGAAGAAAATAGTAATGCTTCAATGGTCTGCTGGTTTTTTGTAAAATGCAAGGGGCACTACAATGTTTTTCCTGGGGTGAGTTGATGCCTGCTTCTTAATAGAAGATGGTACTTTTGTTGTCCTGATCTGTTGCTTTTATTTAGTTTAAAATGAAGGTGTTTGGTTTTAAGAATACTTCTGGCCAAATTTGTAAAGGTATGAACACTGGAACAGGAATTGCTGATGCAGCCTTCAGATGTCTATTTTCCTCTGCCACTGTATTCAGAGTTACATGCATGCATTGCCCCAGTAAAGTGGTTTGTTCAAGGGTGTAGCAATGTTCATCTTTGTGCTATTTCTAAGCATCCTCTATCCCATCCAGTAGCCCATCCAGCAAATATGCAGGAGAAATAAAGTATTGCCAAAACTTAATTATGATAGTGCCTTTACTGACAATACAGTCAATATTATGACCAGATC
Organism: Trochalopteron elliotii; assembly: GCA_024734555.1. Classification (NCBI taxonomy): domain Eukaryota; kingdom Metazoa; phylum Chordata; class Aves; order Passeriformes; family Leiothrichidae; genus Trochalopteron; species Trochalopteron elliotii. The sequence continues at coordinate 374,836 of JANPWX010000059.1, forward strand.
TTCAGGAATTTCACTAAGTATTCCTGACATTTACTTTTATATTGCCTGGTCTTCATCTTTCATCTGTAAGTTATATTCTTATCATCAAAACCAAGCAATATGGCTCAAGTGTAGCCTAGAGTTCATTGTTGTAATGGATATGAGCTGTTACTTGAGTCATTATAGTGTAGCAGTCAAGACTTCTATCAACACTTGTACAGATTTGAAACAAATCCTGGGCCATGGGCAATGTATTGACATGTTGCCAATACTGTGATTTCATAAATTCATAAAATACCAGATTGAAAGGGACCTCAAGGATCATCTGGTCCAACCTTTCTTGGCAAGAGCATGGTCTCGACAAGATGTCTCAGCACCCTGTCTAGCCAAATCTTAAAACTGTCCAGTGTTGGGGAATCTACCACTTCCCTGGGCAGATTACTCCAATGGCTGATTGTTCTCAATGTGAAAAATTTTCCTCTTGTGTTCAACTGGAATTTCCTCAGGAGTAACCTGAACCCATTAGCCCTCATATTATTCATGTGACTCTGTTAAAAGGTTGTCTCCATCTTTGTAACCACTCTTTAAATACTGGAACACAGTGATAAACTCTCCCCTAAGTCTTCTCAAGTCTGAACAAACCCAGTTCTCTCAGCCAGCCATATGGCAGGCTTCCCAGGCCTTGGATCATCTTTGTAGCCCTTCCCTTGACCCCCTCCAGACTGTCCACATCTTTTTTCTATAGCAGGGACCAAAACTGAGCACAATATTCCAGGTGTAGCCTGACAAGCACTGAATAATAATTACTTATCTCTGCTGGTGATGCCCTTGCTGATGCAACACAGCATCCTGTTGGCTTTTTTTTTTTTTTTTTTTTTTTTTTTTTTTTTTGTCGCAGCAGCACACTGTTCATTCATATTGAGCTCACGGTCCACCAGGACACTGAGGTCTCTTTTCACAGAGCTGCTCTCCAGCCAGTCACAGCCTGTCCTGCATTCCTGGATTATTTTTTCCCAGATACATTTCCTAGCTGCAGAGTTTCAAACTTACTAGGTGTTGATACTCATATGATAGTTGTGAAACTAGACTTCTGTTCAACCAAGTGTGGGAAACCTGGTTCTCTGCAGAATCAAGCAGTGGTATTTGCCTGGCACTTCAGCACAGAGCAGTGGGAGGGCTGTAAGCAGCTCATGCTTCCACGTTCACTCAGCTGCCTTTTCTCCTGCCCAATAAAAGTAGAAGAACAGAGCTGAACTCCTGTGCATGAGAGGTCTGGCAATGGGTGAGGAGAGGCTTGAGCTAGTAGCCTGACTTCCAGTGGAGTGGGAGAAAAAGGAGAATTTTTAACTCTACCACCACTGTGAACTGCAGGTGCTGTGAAGGCAAGCAGTAGAGTTCTGGCCCTTGGAAAAATCAGAGCAGTTGGAAAGAGGAGGGTTAGAAATGAGAAAGAGATCCTGGATTAGACCCAAGGCCCCTTGAAATCGTAATTGATCCTTGTCCTACACACTTAGTGGTTTTGTGGTGCTGGGTAGTATGATTCTGTCGGGTCAGCTATCAAAATTGTGGAAGTGCTATTGCTTACAGTAAACCCTGCTGACAGGCAGGTATTACCCAAGCTTTGCACCTATGCAGATGAGGATAGATATGGTGAGTGTGGCCAAAAACTCTGGAGGAGTTTAAATTGGTAGTGTCCTACTTCAGTCTTACAAGATGGCTAAATATAGGTGCCATCATACATACCTACAGAGGTTTTATTTCACATGGTATGCAAGTCTAAAGAGTATGACTGTAATGCTTTTGTGTCAATTTACTGATGTCCTTTGGTTTCAGAGTGTGCAGCCTTCCCACCCACTTGGAGGGTGTGGAGTAGAGTTTGTTTATGCTACTGCTGTGCTGAGAATGAGCTGGGGTCCTGTGCTAGTATCTGTCCTCTTACCTATATTGGGCAGTTCAGAGTTCAGCTGAGCTATAGAAATGGGTTTTTTAACCAGTTGTTGGATAGTAAAAGCAAAGAAAAGTATTTTTCATTTGCTGTTATGACCTGTGGTAGTTGTTTGAAACAAGTACTGAAAACAGATTTTTAGTTCCAATTGAACAATGCCTGATCTATTTTTAGTCTGGCATATGGGGTATACCTAGGTGAGTGTGCTTGTGGATGAATGAACTAAATCCTTACACATAAGCTATTACCTCTTTAAAGCATCTCTATTTACCTTGTGGAGACTGTGATTGATTGTACAAGCTACTGTGTGTTTCCTGGGAAGTGAGGAGTGCTCCCAACTCCTAGGGGAGATGCTAGGCATGTCTGTGGAGGTCTGGGGTCTTTAAGATGGGGCACCAAGATAAAGGTAAGATGACAATAAAAAGCAAAGAAAAGAATTTGCAGTAATATCACTTGTATGATAGCATCTAGAGACTTGACCAGCATGTTAGATCATCCTCCCAGGGCTTGTTGTGAAGTCTTCTTAGCCATATACTTACAGTCCAGATATACAAAATACAGTGAAGGAAGTACTTTGATTCCAAAATGGAGAAATGAGTGACAAAGGGAATAAACTACTTCTATGCCATTTTAACCAGAAACTTGTGGTACAGCTTGAAATCAAACCCAAGAACACAGAAAGAACACAGTGCTGCTAAGTTCTGTATTATTATTCCTGCTCCTGGTTGCTATGCCCAGTTTCACTCAAAAATATTAGAGCCTAAATAATAATTCAAAACATTTAATTCAATGAGAATTTCCTTTTACATTTTTTTCTCCCATAGACCAATTAATATTGACTAGTTTCACTTTTGATTTCAGCAATTTCTACACAATCACACATTGGTTCCTGTTCTGTACAACAAGACAGCAGTCTGGTTTTGTTATGAACACTGTAAAGAGACACACATCTCATCTTAAAAAGTTTTCTACTATTTGACAGTTCTCCTACTATTATCTCTGTAATTAAAGGTCATGTTATGTTATAGAACCTGCCTGTGGCTCCTTTTAAGGTCCATTAATACCATCTTAGGATCATAACCAGAAGAATAATTCTGGTGCCAAATAAGAGTATGTCTGTAATATGCAGATGAATTGGATACAATATTCCTGAAGGAGGCTATAATATAAACCTATCAGCTGTTCAGATTTCTCATGGATTTCTGCAAATGTGAGTTTAGCAAAGATACTTTTCGTCTAGAGCTAATTTTAGGGTTTTTAATTGTTCATGGCTTTCATCAACATTTGCCATGATGAGCCCTGCATTTGAGGTGGAGCTGACTTGACAGGAGCAGGTTTGTTTCCCTGATGATTTGGTCTGGTTTTCTTATGCAAGATGGATTTTAATAGCCTAATAGCAAACTTCTATGAGTTTTGCTCCTGGCTCTCCAAAATTCTGGAATTAAAATGTCATTTAAAATCTGCTTTTAATTCAAGTCCTTCTGCACTGTGAAGTGCTTTGTGTTAAAAAGCAAACAGAACCCCCAACTCTCCTCGTCTCTTGTAATACGATCTTTGAAACATCTCTGATTTTAGGATGTTCGATCCCGCCGCCCGGCTGTGCCGGCGCGGTTGCGGCGGGGCCGGGAGCGGCGGCTGCAGTGACGAGGCGGGGCCGGCAGAGGGCGCGGCGGGCAGCGGGAGCTCCGCGCCGGGGCCGCTCCCGGCGGGAATTCCCCGGCGGCAGGAACTGCCTGCGCTCAGAGCAGCGTTTGTTGGGAACTGCACCCGGGCTGGGTTGAGCCTGGAGTACATCTCATTCTCACCCATCTTTATTTTGGTCACCTCATGTAGAAGAAAACAAAACAAAAAAAAACCCCTTAACTTTTTGGGACAGGGAGGGTGGATGCTTTTTACTTCCAATTTCATTTGTTAGAAAGCACATCTGCATGCTGACCATGCTGAGTCCTGAGCTTGGTCTGTCATGTACATGTGTGTGTCACATTTCCACAGCACTTGGGAACAAAATGAAGCTTTACATTGTGAATCTAAAACTGGGAGCAGGGATGCCAGAAGGTGTTCGGTTTTTGTCTTCCCTGTTTTTTTATACCAGTATAAATATTGAATTCTGCCGGCCCTTTTCTTTTGGGTTTCTGTCTTGAATTTTAGTATGTGTTTATTCATCAGCTATGCCTGCAGCTTACAGATGGGTCCATCAATGCTCCTGAATCAAAACAGTAGGCTCCAATTCCCCACTAATCTTGTCTTCACAGCAGGACATAGCACCACAGGCAAGAGCTGCTGCTTTAAGGCACTTACACATCCAGCTATGACTTGTGTTAGAAAAAGTGACTTTCTGTTGTCACCAAGAGAAAACTCATCATTGTGGGACCTCTTTGTGAATCAGCTTCTTTCTATTATACACACATTTAACCATTTTATTCCATCTCATCCACCACCTTTAAATTCTACCTGCAACAGGGACCTTTGCTGGTCAGATTTCTGGCTAGATGAAGTTTGCTTTTCCTTTTTTTTTCTCACATGGCACTAAGAATACCAGAGAACCTGTCTTGTTTTGCATATATTCACTGACACAGAATCACGACATAGAAGTCCTGCAGTGAAATGTGCATTTGTCCCATTACTAATCTGCAGTAGAGGTGCCCATCTCTGCACTTCAGGTTGTACCACACCATCATATCCTTGCATCTCCTGTGCCCCACACAGGACCAGGGCCAATGGAATATGTCTTTTTTCCTCAGCTTCTCAGTATGTGAAATGGAGGTGCTAAAACATTGGTCTCATTTGTCTGACTCAGAGAAGCACCTAACAGATATCTAAGAAATATGTTTAGAGAGATTGGGAAGGGATATGAGAGGCCTCTAAATAAAAATATATGACTGAATAATCATGCCATTTGCCAAGCCCTCAAAGTGACAGCATTAAATGTTTTTGGCATCAGCAGAAAGCCTTGCAAAACTGGTATGAAAGTGTACCAGCTCTGGTGCACAGCCTGGGCTTATGTGTACCAGGATGATGATGAAAAAATAAGTAATTTGTTACACACCCATATATACAAATAAAGAGACTCACCACAGGTGAATTGTTGAGCCAGTTTTTGCAAGGCTGGCTGTGCAGTGTAATTGCTGAAAAGATATCTCAAGTTTTGCACAGTGTAATTCTTTTTGCCTTGTTTTTCTGGCCACTGGGAAGCTGGCCTTCTGTATGTCACGGCTGCCAGGGCTGTGGTAACCTCTCCTTCAAATCATGCACTGCTCTTGCTGGGTGTTACATGTGACAAGCTGCAAATTCTTAGACTAATCCAGCTCAGTGACTACTGAAAGTAAATGTGTATTTTCCCCCAATGGAATTTCATGATTTTGCAGTTATGGAAGTAAAACACTCATTTCTAGAAAAGCAAATAATATTCTATAAATAGTCCGGTCAAGAAAACAAAAACATTGTTTCTGCTGCTTAAATCCACAGTCATGCTGGTAGAATTTACAGGATTAAATTTGTGTAAATAGTTTCTCTTTCATTTGTAAGATCTGGAACAGGTCACTACACGTATTTTACATTCAAAGTTTTACCAGGAGAACTCTGTTGTTTAGCTAAGATGGCTTGTATGAGTCATGCAGGATTACTCCTGGTGCTTGTGTGGCTGAGCCAGTTTGCATAATTAGGGGAGAGATGCATGAGGAAGCTACTGGGCTTTGGAACCCCTCTGGGTTTTGATCAAAAGCCCACTGAAGGCAAACCCCTCTGGCTCTAGTCATCAGGCTAAGGCAGCAGTAGCAACTGAACAAGAGAAGGCAATTTTGGAAGCTGTTAAATCTAGTTTTCTGAGTTCTCTGGATGTTATCATTGGGAATGGGAACATAGGCTGCATGTGCAGTGTGCCACAGACACAAGGCTGTTGTAATTTCAGAAGCAGTGCAGCCACTCAAAGGTATTTTTTTTCCACTGGTGTGTCATCTTAGCTGTATTTAGTATATTTGTGAAAATAGAGTTATGATGACTTTGGAGGCAGTCTTTTCTGAAAAATATTTTGGTCACTACAGTCGGCCATTAAATTGAAGGAATGAATTGTGCTGTTGATGTCCTTGGAGCCTCTACAGTGTGACTGCAGGTCACCCCTCAGGGGCTTGACTTGCAAGATGTGAGGGAGGGCTCAGACAGCTGAGATGGCTTTGGCTTGAAATACCTGGGCTGCTTGATAGAGAGCTTACTTGTGGTGCTGCCACCCTCTCTGATCTATCCAGCCCATTGTTCTGCTCTTTCACTGTTCTTGGCTACTGTGTTTGACCTACATCTGGCTGCTAGGACACGTCTTTGGGAAGAGGTTATTCAGCATGTGCCTCTCAAGCTGCCAAGGCCTGACTGAGAATGCTGTGTCTCTAGGAGACACATTATTCCTCCCGGAGAGGTGGAACACTGTGGGATTTATCTCCTTGCTGTGAAGTTAACATTGATGTGTGTAAGTAACCATCAGGATTATTTATTTATGAAATAAACAGATTTAACCTTAAAATGAAGGGAGCGAAGGTAAGCTCAAAGTTTACCAGAAGAAAGGGCTAAGGGAGCCACTGGGGAAGCACCAGGGGATGGTGCCTGGGGAAATGCTGGAACCTGTCAGATCCATTTCCCTCAGGGCACAAATCACCAGCTCTCCAGCATGGGGAGGGGCAGACAGGAAGCTGTATGCCCTCTAGGAGTCTTAGAGCTAGAACTGAACCTGAACAGCTTTCCTGGCAAACCTACTGCCCCTTTTCTAAGTAGAGCCAGTAAAAATGCCTGAAAAAGGATAAGCCACGTTGTCAAAAGGGTTTTTGTGGTGCACAGGTACTGTTCAGATGCAAGTACTGGACACAAGATCCTAGGAAATGGGTATTTTTAATCTAATTCATTGCATCTATTTTGTGTGTTCATATGGGTAATTCTGGGAATTCTCTGGTAATCACATGAAAAAGGGTTTATTGGATCAAGTCCCCGGGGCTTAGTCTCGTAAGATGCCAAGCTGTCTAACCCCAACAAAGGAAAGCACCTGAGTTTGGGCTTTAAGAACATGAGTGATCTTTTAGTAATTAATGGGACTTGTCACATGCTTGAAGTTAAATCTACATGTAAAGCACTGGGTTGGACCAGACTTGCAGGTTTGGTACTCAGCATCCTGTACAGAGCCCAGTGAAGTCACTGGCCTGCTAGGTCAATGGTATGGTGGGACCTACGTGCTGCTGTAGGGAAGAAAATGTTAGCAAAAACCAGTAAAGATATTATGGAATATAATTACATAAAATATGGTTTTAAAAACCCTATTTGTTAAATTTTATTGTTCTCCTGACACATAGCAAATTAAATTGATTTGTAGCATGAAATATTTTAATATTTATAGCAGGTGTTATTTTCCTGGTGCATAATACAACAGAATAAGCACTAAATGTTAATATAATGTTCAGTTTCAACTCTTCAAGCCAAGTTTTATAGAATTGCTGAAAGCAGAATGGAGAGAGAGTATGATAACTTCCCCTCCCACATCCCTGTACCTCCTACCAACCTTCCCTGGTGGAAGTTTCCATTCTTCATTCCCATTCTCTGTAGTAAATATTTTACAGCCTCATAATCATCTCATACCTGAGAGATATTAGGTATGTTTTTACTAGATTATGATTAATTTCAATATTGCCTGCATTTTGCATTTGATTGACTAATAGTTTATTACAGGTGTTTTGTTCTTCAGGATTCTGACACCATTGGTGTTTGCCATAGCATCCCTTCCCAGAAATGAACTCCGTTGGGGAAGGAGGTTTGGTGCAATACATTGGAATAGGTGGATATGGGTTTTATGTGCAATGTCTTCTACACCAGAGATCTCACTTAGGATGCACTTGGAGCATGGTTCCCCTTAAACAAACCAGATAATTTAGGCCTGGGACCTTAGCTGTTGTAGGTAGGTAGTTCTAATAAAGACATTAGCGAGCAGTGATTTCCATCAGCTAAAGCTATGGTTCTTGATGTAAGAGAAAGATGAAAACTTCACCCCTCTTGATGGAAATTATGTCCTTCTGAATGCATGTGATTGCCCTTGGCAAGTGTGGGGTTTATGTCTTAGGAAAGCATATGGTCGTGATTAATATCCTATGCATGTCCTGAAGAGTTGTAGTGAAAATCCTCTTGTTGTTGGCCTAAAATAAACAGCATTGCATGATGGGAATAAAATACAAATTTTCAAAGCTGGCTCAGATTGAGTGCTAAAACTATATATAAACAAAGCAAGTGACTAATTTCTTTGTGTTTTTGAGGGATAGTGAATGCTTTTATCTTCTCATGATTTCCTTGGTGCAATGTCTGTAAACGATGCAGTTACAGATATGTGCTACTCTGACAAAGTGAAGTTCATGGTTACAGGAATTTCTGCAGTGATGCTAATTTGTAAGTGATGCTAGGGATACATCTGCCATGTAATGCTCATTGCCTAAGTGAGGTAGCAGCACGGCAGGAGAACTGGAAACACAGAGGCTGTATCTGTGAGCAGTGCTATAGACCAGGACAGTATCAGCAACAAAGACACTATTAACTAAATAGAAAGGACTGAGGATTAAGTGCTTTGTGCCTCTGAAGCTGCTATACCAGGGCCGGCACTATAAATATACTTACAGCATATTCTTCCAGGGAGCTTTCTGTTAATATCTGAGTGGGCAAAATAAAAAAAATTAACCTCTTTCTGCTAAAGATGATGCCCCAAGTATATCTGAACTCTCAGCAAGTGCTACAGATGGAGCAAGAGTGCATCCAACTTTTTTGTTTTGCCTTTCAATCCTGAATCTTAATTAGTTCCCTACTGCTTTAGTACATGCACAACATTTTAATAGTCATAAAGACTTACTCCAATCCACACTGCCATTTCCTCAATTCCCTCCTTCATACCACTAGCAATTCTCTTCCCTCCACCTCCCGCCCCCCCATATTTAGGAATAGTGTAAAGAAAACTAAATAGCCAAGCGTGTAGCTGTAGATTGATGAGGTTGTCACACCATTCTCTTCACCGTTTTCTTCCAACCTGCACTGTGCTCTAATAGATGGATGATTGCTGGGGGAGTGAGAGACTTAGCAAATCCCACAGCCAGATGTTCAGGGATGGACACAGCGACCTTCTCAAGGAACCCAGAGGACTATAGCTGTGTCCTTCTGAGGGAGAAGGACAGTCAGGTGCCTCTGGCTGCCTGTGTTTATCTCTCATTTCAAAAGGAGCACAAATGGGCTCAGCATGGCTGCAAGGATGGATGTTTTTCAGTGCGTCGCGGGAAATGACCAGTCATCCGTCTCTTCACTGTGGAGTCTGCCTGCAGCCATCAATCTTGTAGCCCAGCATGGCAGCTCCTTTTGGCTTAGTTTGGCTCAGTGTTAGATGAACAAAGGGAAAGCTGAGCAGAAGGAAGGGAGAGAAGAGTAACTATTCTCTATTTCACTTTGTTTCCCCCTTGCATGGCTCTCTCTCTTCCCCATTATCATCTATTTTCACTGTATTTTGTAAGGTGTGGAAATGTATATTTTCAGGGTCTGAGAGTTTACAGCATTTCTCTGTTAGCAGAGAGGAGAAAGGAGAGAGAGATTGAAAAGACATAATTCAAGGCCCAGAGATTCCCTTTTTCAGAGTTTTCTGTGGCAGTTTCCAGAACAAGCATGCCCTAGTTAGCTGCAGCAGACAGGGAGAAGGAATATAGTACCTTTCCTCCATCTTGCTGTTTTTCTCCCTTTTTTTCCTGATTCCTTCCTCACCGCCACATTAGTGTTTTCGGGTGTGTACTTCATCTCTCCATTCCTGTTCTATTCAAAAAGCAATCCACAGAGCCACATGATGGGACTTTCTGGATAGAGGTGTATACTGATAGCCAAAGCCACAATGGCAGCACCAGCTGGCAATCAAGCTCGCTTGGGTCAAGCCTTCTTGGTCTAACAGCAGTGGGCTGTGCAGGCTTTGCATGAGCTGCCTGACCTCATCCAGCACCTGTGGTTCCTACTGTGAAACCAGAGGGCATGGCAATATCTTCATTGGTATGCAGCCCATCAGAAGAAAACATTCAAACATGTCTGTTTGCACACCTAGCACTGAATCAGCTGGTTTCAGCACTGAACTCAAGAGGGGCCAGTTTTTGCCTGATATACTCAGATTTGATGTACTTTGAGCCAGGCTGAAAGGAAAAAAGGTGTGTGAATACACTGCCTGCTGGACTCCCATAGCTAGGGTCTGCTTTTTTTCCACAGTGAGCTGTAATATTGTTGCTTAGCCTGTTTTCCCCTAATATTCTTGCCTCTGGATATCATAATGGTTCATGTTTGGCTTATTCTGTAGAAGGCTTATGTAGAGATAGCATTGTTCCCCTTAGCACTGCCCCACTGTGGTGTTTGATGCATTTTAAAAAAATGTGTGACTACATTTACTTTTTAATTTTCCTGGTTGATCACAATGATCTAAGCATCAGGCCTGACAGAGCCAGGCTTCCCTGCAGAACTGTGGTAGGAGATTTCTCTCTCCCCATTTTTACTGTAGGCAAAGAACTGAGATCTCCCAGGCATAAAGAGGTACCAACTAAGCACTGAGGCAGAGCAAGGGAACTATGCAAATACTGGACATAGAGATCTCTGAGAAATCTTTACCTGCTTTCAACCCAAATGTGCCATCTGTAGTGAACAGACTTACACCAAGCTGGAGAAAATTTATACCATCATGGGCTTAAAGAGTTGCTTTGCAGTATGTGCTGAGGTTTTTTTTTTTCCTTCTTACCATAAACTTAAAGGATAAACCCTCAAGGAAAACATTTGTTTGGTGAAAACCAGTTTCTCCTCCCCCACACCTTGCATGAGCAGGCTTTGAAAGTGGGCACAAGACCTTTCTGAGTGGGGATATTCAGGGAATTCTTTTGTATTTTCTTTACAAAATGGATGGCGTCCTTTTCCAACCTGCGCATTTAATTGTGCCACTTTTGAATGAATGGTCATATTTTCTGCTACTACTCGTTTTGCCTCCCTGCAAATTCTGAAAAAGACAAATCTTGTTCACGTTGTCATGAGACAGCCTACCCCAGATGGCACATCTGTGTCTCGGGATGCCCTCTGGCTGGCCTGTTGGCAGGCATTCCCATGGCTTTGAAGGTCACCTTGTTTACACCTTGCCTTTTTCCCCCTCCCTATTCAGAGGCTTGCTGAGCCTGCAGGCTGGGCTTCACCATCTGCATTTTCTCTGGTGCCATTAATCTTCCTGTTTACCATTCTGTTATTAATTCTAGAGTTCACCTTTTTGTCTAAACCCTTTATAGGCCTCTTGAAATTGCTTGCCTTTTTGTGGCAAGAGATCTGAGCATCTCAGAGATAATTTGCTTTGTTCTTTCCCATTTCTGAAAGGATACCTACTAGCATCTCATGCCATTTTTCTATTACAAGCCTTCCTTGTTATAATAACATTTTTCACTTACATAGCTTCATCTGTTACATGTATCTTAACATAGGAGTAAATATTATCTTTGTCCTTTGGAATTCGTGAATTGGCCGCTGAAATCTGGTATCTGTGGAAATAATCCTACTTTTTCGGTGTTTTTCTTGGCTGGAAAGAAAATATGTTCAAATCTGTCTTTGTAAGAGCCTGTAAGACCACCTTGCATTTTTGGTGCATTTTATTTAAATGCCTGAATGCCTATGAATATTAAACAAGCCTTGCCAAACCCCAGAGGATAGGTGAAGACTATCTCCATTTGACAGATGATGGAAAAGCAGAGAGTGCCTCTGTTAGAATTTGGCTCAGCATCACTTGGTGGGACAGCAGAGATGCCAAAGGCAGCATCTGGGGTGGTTGGTCCCTATCCCATCCCTAAAATCATTGCCACTTTGCTGTGGCCTTTCTGTTCTCCACTGGTTTATGCAGTTCAGTACTCACTGAGCCGGGGATGCTGACCCAGGTGTGTGTGGCAGGGCTGAGCCTCAGGCGTGGCTGTGCTGCTCCCCGGGCTGCCCGGCTGCCTTCTCCCCTGCCGGAGCTTTGCAGGCGGCCACGCAGGATCAGGATCGGGGCTGGGACAGCTGGCATCAGGCTGAGTGCTGCTCATAAGCCCTGCCACACCCCTGCTGATGCCTTTGGGGTGAGATGCTGTCTCTGCCTGCTCCCCAGAACTCTGGGTGTTAGAAAGAGCTCGTTAGCGGAGCTGCCGCTCCGTGCGGAGCCAGGCAGAGCTGAGCACAAAACCCCCTCAGTACGGAGCACCAGAATGCGCAGAGCAGGTTCCCAAGGATCTCTGCAGGACTCAGATTGGCTTTGGCAGGTTTATCAGCTCTGGCTTAGTGCCGGCTCTGCTAGGCCTGGACTGAATTAATTGGGATGCTTGTGCACTGCAGCTGAGAGATAACTGCATTACAGAGATTTATCTGTTACTGAAGGTATCCCCTCCACTGTCCTCGATAAGGACGAGAAGCTATGCAGAATCTCACAGAATTTGCAGGAAGGTTGGCATGGCTGGCTCTACACATGTTTTATGTATGAGTTTGTGTGCAGTACAAGTGTTTTTATTCAGTTCTGTCACATCCAGTTGCTTGCAGTGGAGGTCCACTCCCTGTTACCCTTTGCAGAGGGTGCAGTGTGGGTATGACTATCCCACCTGTGGGGAGTGGGGGACTGTTGTTTGCTGATAACTGCCTGGTTAATTATTTATTTCTGATGCTTCAGAGGGCTCAAAATGCCCATCATCTATCTGTGTGAGTGATTCTAGATGACCATTTACAGATAGATAGTGCAAGTTATTCTTCTACTCCCAACAGACCAGAAGCCCTGTTAGGGTGACACAAAGCTGAAAGGAATAGGCTTTTTTACTTAATATTTTTCTCTAAATTGCAGCAATTATCTTGCCTCTGTCCCTTGATAGTGCCTACAGTGTTGCTGCAGAACTCAAGGTGTAGTGTGAGCCCATCTAAAACACAAATGGAAGAGTGACCAGAACACAAATGAGTTCTAGAAAAATGCTACTGAATGGAGATATTTCAGATATTTCTGAATGGAGACAATTTCAGCCCTGAGGGTAGTTACTTGATCCAGCATTTAGTCTGATACTGTAATTTGGCAGTCTTTGAGAAGCAGGTACGGCTTATTATATGTGACAATGATTTATATCTGTGCTGAGAAATAAATCTGTAGAAAACTTCCAAGAGACAACTGACAAGAGGACTGTTTTGTTTGGGGTTTTTTATGAGAGAGATTTTATAGAGGCATTCTAGTCTGCCAGAGAAATACAGCTGCTTGTAAAGTCCACATTTTGATAGTGTGTTAAACTAAACAATGCTTAACCTTATGTTTAAGGGCCTCTGCAATTTTCTGCAGCCCTATTTCTCCCTCCTGTTGTATTGTAGCCTCCTGGGATGTATTTTAACTTACGGCTGATAGAAGCTTTCTACTGAATCCCAGTCTTAAAACTCAAAGTTGTCCTCTGATATTTCTGCAGTTATGCCCAGGCTGAAGACTGAAAGTGTACAGTGCCACCTATATCAGATTTTCCTCTGTCTTCACTTTGTCCTCCTGCCCTCTGCCCTCCCCCAACCTCACCATGAGATTAGCAGCTTTCCATGAGGAGGTGCTAGGGAGACATTGGGATTTTCCAGTCTCCCTGTGCTCCCTAGAGCAAACCTCAGTAGTGCCTAAAATTTCAAACATTTGCTAAGATTCATTTCAGAGCTTTACAGGGTAGAGAGTCCTTTAAACTATGTTTTCTATTCAAAATGGTTTGTTTTTGTGAAATAAATATTCTTAGGTTTTCAAGTGGTTTTATTTCTAGGAGTGATTTATCAATTGTCTTTGGTTGGGTTCTTGTTCTCACCACAGCCCAGTTTACCTTGAGAGTGCAATAATATACATGAGGTTTAGAGTGGGATTGGTGGGAGAGACAAAGAATTACTGGAGTAGCCTTACAATCTCTAGTACAGCATGGCTATATTGCAGCTTGGATTAAAAATAAAGTGAATTTGATGTTTACTACTCCCTAGGGACGTTTGTTTGGCTTTATGGACTCATTGTGAGAGTCTGTGTTATCAGTAATCTGTCCCAGGGGAGGCCCATGGCTGGGCTGATGGGAGGTTCTGTGGACCATGTTTGTGTAGAACTGTCAGTGACAAGTTTGCTGCAGATGGATGCTGAATTGCAGGAGTGTTGGGAGAAAAGGGTGGGATATCAGGAGCCATGGAGGATCAGCATTAAATCATAATAGCAATAACATGAGCATCTGCCCCTGGGATAGCAGGATGTGGTGTAGCGAAAGAAGGGTTTTGGAGATCTGGATCTGCAGGAGGAGTGAAGGTTCTGTGCTGTGCTGGCAGGGGGAGAGCCCTACCTTTAGTACATCTGGTTCTGGTGATTGCTGTGAATGTATCAGTTCCAAGAATCCTAACAAGTCACTGTACTGGCCGTGAACACAACAAGCAAGCAAACAAGCTAAAGAGAGTCTGGTTGTGCATGCACAGGAAAGCTACAAAATGCAGCTCTTCATGTAAGGCATTGTCTCCCCATTCTTTCTTAAGGGATTCCATCCCCTGCCCCCACCCTTTGCACTCTAACGCTGTATTTGTGCCTTGGAGATGTGGAGACGAGCATATGATGGATGGATGGATGCTGCTTGTCTGGGTTTTTCACCACCATTTCCCCTGGGGCACTCTGTCTGCTGGCAGAGAGCACCATCCCAAAAGATGGTATCTTTTGCAAACTCGACAGCTAACAGACAGCTTCTCTCTCTGCATATTTCCCCAAAGAAGAGCAGGCTTAATCTGGTTTTTATATGGCATATTTCATTATAATCTTTTTGACTTCCCATGTTCCCAATACGCCATAATAAATAAAACGCTGGGGGTGGGAACAGCAGAGATGCTGAGGCTTCACACTCTTGTGACACTGATAGATTCTCATTTTAAACTGTCATGGGATTTAATTGCTTGCTGAGCCACTGCACTGCACTTTCAGACACATCCTGCCACATCCTCTTAATGAGCTTAGTGGCTGCATTCACTCAGCAGTAGTTCTGTTTGCTGTGAATTAGGTGGCTTTTTTAGACCACCTATATGATTTTAAAGGGGTAGTGGTTATTAAGGTAATACCTTTGGATTTATCCATCCTAAACAACACTTCACAAACTCGTAACATGTAGTTTCCTCTGGCACTTCTTATGCTCCTTAAAAACGGCACCAAGAAATGAAAACACAAGAATCTATGTGCAAAGTCAGTGTTTGTCTAAGAGGGTTTTTGGAAGCCGGATTGCTTTGGTTTGCATAGTAGCTGTCTCTGGCGTGATAGATCATGCTGGAACTCACCCAATAAGTATCTCTGTTCCCAATTAGAACTGGAAATGGAGCTGCTTACGAGTGCACAGAGATGATGGTTTGGGTGGCAGCTGCTACTGTGGAGATGGAAATGATCCATTGTAAAACAAATACATTGCACTGTATAGAAAATGGGATGATTGTTTTTAATTTATGTTTCAAAGAGACACTGAAAAGTTGCTTAGCTCTCAATGTGTTGTAAACCAAATGTAGTTTACTTAAGGACAGGAATTTGCAGCTATTTCGGCAAATCAGAACTTGAAAAAGCCCACCATTTTGTGGGATTTGTGAAAATGTGCTTCTTTTGGAGGCAGCAGTTCAATAGAAAACAGATACAGGAATGACACTGGCACGGGTGCTTGTTCAGATTCTACAACTGCAATCTCAGGACCTTAATAAATAGAGAGGTTGCTGCACTTAGCTTGTAAGCAGAAATATCCATGTTAATTTAATCACTAGGAAAGGGACTCTGCCAAGTTAAGAAACATAAATTTTAATTATATGCACACACACATATTTGAATTATAATATATGCACAATATTTAGCTGTGACACCTAGAATATGATGGTTTACTAAAATAGGAAGAATTACTAAAAAACATTTTATTTTTCACTGATGATTTTTGTTGATTTGACATCTCCATTTTGTATCATTCTAACTAGTTGTGTCTGCTACATTAACTGTGTGCTATTGTATTTGTGGTACTAATCAAAAGGAAATTTATCAACAAACCTTCTTAAAATTTTGATATAAAAGAGTAAGCTTTTAATTATAGTGACTTTACGGGTAGTTATTATTTGTAATGAAGATTATGTTCTCTGAAATTGTAATGTTTGAAGAAGAGCTTCTGATACAAACTAGAAGTTACAAAGCATTTTGAACAATTAGTGGGTAGCAAATGTTATTAGCTATATTTAAAAAGGATTTGGATGTGATTCAAAGATTTAAAGACATAAATTCTGCATGAACATCTGAGAAATTGATTGGTACAGTAATTACATATAAGCAGAAAGCACCTGGGAAATGATGATATAGGAGGTTCTAACCAACTACATTTTTTCCTACCAAGGAAAAGCACGCCTCACTACTTCCTTTAAATTCTTTACAGGATATGTAAAGAACTAACAGGTTGGGGAGGGTTGGCAATTTTCTTAAACTTTCTGAAGACCTTTTGTTATGTTTCCAGAGAGAAACTAAGAATTGTCTTGGATAAAAACTTTTGGAATAAAAGATAATGGAAGAAAGAACTTTCATTGTAGATAAAGGTTTACAGCTGGTGCACCAAGGTTTAGTGCTTGGTCCAGTATTCCTTATGGGAAGTTCTTGTCCCCATTATAAGATTCTTAATTCTTCTGCTTAGTAAGTAACTTGGCTGTTGAAAGACACAGCCTGAGGAGTAATCTAAAGAATATTGTCATTAATTTGATTAGATGGGGGATGTGGTTTCATCTGAAAATGCCAGATGCACTGCTGGTCCATCAGAGAGGTTTGCCAGGATCATATGGAAAACTCCCCACAGCAGAGTAATAGAAAAGATTGTGGCTGTTTATCCTTGAAAGGAGAGGAATTAAAAGAAATTACAAAAATTTTGGTCAAGAACTTTTATTTTCCCCAGTAAAACAAGGGGTCTGGCAATAGATAAAGTGAAGCACTCCTTCTTTCAAACCATAGTTTAACTGTTGAACTCTATCAGGTGGGAAGACATAGAGGTGAAAGTGTATCAAAATTCAGAAAGGGCTGGGCTATTTCTGTGTATTTTCAGAGAAGGCAGATTTAGGATAACTGGAAGGGGTACTACATTTATCTCTTAGGATGAAACGCAATATTAGGGTAGGTAAGTTCTTCTGCATTTCTCTCGTGACAGACATTCGTAGCTTCTTCTGCAGCATGTGAGGTGACTGCATAGTGTGGCATGAGCAATATCAAAGCAGAGGCAAGCATGGGGTCACAGCTTAATTTCTTAAGCCCAGAAGAGTTCTCCCTCTGGCCTTATTTGAAGCTTCAGGCACTGTCTGGTACCTTCATAAGCAGGACAGTGAGTGGAACAGACCCCACCTTACTTCCAAATAGCAATTCCCATGGTCTGGGGAAAGCCTTGATCTTTCACATGAAAACTACATTTTGATTTTTGAGTTGGCTCCTCTGTTTTCTTTAGGGTACTGGCATAAGAGTGAAAGATACTTTTCTTGCTTTTGTGGGAAAATCATGGATAGTTAAATGGGAAAGAGAAAATAAGGGATTTTGTGAAACGAATTTAACGATCCCCAGTAGTGTTTAACTATTTCTGTAGGTTAACTGAGCTACCTTTTAGATTTTAGAAGGCTTTCATCTGTGGGAATTCAAAAAGTGGTTTGGAAACATAATTTCCTGTCTTCATTACTGTACCCTTTACAGACTAGCCATCTTCCAGGAAGGATTGAATTAATTACAAAGACTGAATTCATTACAAGGGGTTGTCTTTGGACCTCTGAAGGTTTTTATGCTGTAAACTTTACATGCCAGATAAGAAAGTGTCTGCTTTTTCCCACTTTTCAGAACTATTTAGGAATTAAAGTACATTCATAGAAGCTACCAGTGGAGAAGAAAATGAAGAAGTTGAATGCCATCAAATGGCAGTCAGCTTAGTGGGAAAATGGGAAGCAGACACTGAGTTTATTTTCACTGGATGCCCAGCTCACTAATTTAACTTCTTGGTGATTCAGTCTCCCCATCAACTGTGAATAAAAATATTACCTTACAACGCCTTGTCAGTGGGATGTTAAATTTAGTAATTAGAAAATGCTCTGAGAGTTTTGGATGAAAAGTCCTCATGGAGTGTTGTTGTTGGGAAGTAGCTGTGCCACACAGAACAGCCATGCCTATTAAAGACAGCTTCCTGTTTAGACCTTAAAAACTTACCTTTCCCTCTTTTAAAACTTAGTTTTTGATATTTCTGGAACAAATGGGAAGTAGTTCCACCTTCATATATGTTCTACTTATCCCTCAGCCTTTCCTTGCTCATTTCCTTTCCTGATGCATTCATTTGCTGGATGTATTGGTATCCAGAGACAGGCGCAGCTTGTCACAGTGAAGACATGTTTGTTTCCAATGCCCTGGAGTTTGCTTGAAGCTTCTTTGCTTGCTGAATGTGTGATGACCCCTTGGGGTTTGCAGTCCCTCAAGGTTCTAAATACAGAGCAAATGCCCTTTTGCACCCAAGAACAGGACTTTGAACCCAAACCAAGCCCACATCCAGAGATGATTATGGAGGTTCCTCAGTGACTTCAGATTCAAGTGTTGGGATTTGTACATAAGTCAATCCCTTCTTTCTATTGAAATATTTGGATCCAGAGGGAGGTACTAGGAGTTTGTACAGGGAAATTCAATCTCTATGATTCTCTTTTGACTTTTCTGTCTTTTTTATAGCTCAAGCGGGGAGAAGTTGGGGAAGGGGCTGTAATAGGGTGGGTATGCAGAGCTTAATGCTGAAAACAGAGGCCTGATTGAATAGAGCTCCTTGTGATGAAAAGGGTGATCAATTCACAGTTGAACCTATCCCATTGTGTGGGTTGTCCTGGCAGTTTCCATTAAAATCCCAGTGGTTTGGTTCTTCTGCATGGTTTGTACCCAGCCTTTCCCTCCATGAATAGAATAGCTTTTCCTGGAATTTTTGCTGGATTTTCTGTGGTTGTTGGCTGAGCTTTCTCACTTCAGAAGATTGGAGCAAGTACACTGTGGAACTACTGATCAGGGATGCTGAATCATTTGCTAACTTAAAGCTTTTTATATATAGAACAAACATATTCCTGGGACACAACTGCCCCCATGAAACAGATTATATTTTACTGTCCCAGGTGGAAGTGTTCTTTCATTATTAGGTTTGCAGGAGCGATTTGGGACTTCAAGAACACATGAATTTCTGCCCTGCAGAACGTACAGCTCATGGCAATAGAAAGGCAGGGAGCTTCAGGCAGACTGGGGAATGAAACACAGTTCTAAAGCATTAGTAGACAGTGAATTGTGAATTAAGAACACCAGATGCTGATTTTTAAGCATCATTCTTGTACATTATTACTTGTAAATAGACCGATATAGAGAAAGAAATTCATTTTAGAAGGGAAGGAGTACTTGAGAAATCCATACATGGCAGTATCAGGTAAAGACATGAGCAGGATTTTTCCCTGCCAGGGAATTGCTCTAAATGAACCCCTGTATGAGTGAGGTAGAGGTTAGGGTCTACAAGGAATACTGGGTTATTGCCCAGGTATATTTTAACATCTTGCTGAAGTTGATGTGCTGGATTTGCCTGTCTGCTGCACTGCCTCATAATCTAGTGGCAGCATTTGAAAGGGGGATAAGGCTCTGTTCCTTGACTTCTCCAGCAAATTGATTCAAACTTGCTCATAAATCCACAGTGTCTTTGGAGCTCTGTCCCCAGCCTGTTCCTGAGCCAGCCCGTGGCTCTTCCTGCGATTACTGGGTGCTGTCCCATTTTATGGGCAAGATTCTGCACTCATAACTGTGTTTCTTTGCTGGCATTGCCAGCTGGAGCCAACTGCAGATTTCACCTAGTCAGTATTACAGGAGCATTCAAGGCACGTTGAATTTTCAGTGTAAGGTCTCAGCATTGGCCCCCCACACAAGCTTTCTGTTTTCCCATGTGTGGAACATGCCGTCGTGTAGGAGAATGAGGATTGAAGCTGTGCTATATAAACTGTGCCAGATGCTAAATTGCATTAAGCTACTTTTCTTCTTCAGGAGATCAGATTCTTCATATTTGTTATTTCAGTATCTTAAAAAGACCTGGTTTTGTTCTTTATTTGAAGCATAGGGAGTTTACTCAAAGGAGAATGATTCCCGCCCCCTCCATTTATTTCCTCCTGATAAAATATATCCAGACTTTTTTTCCAGTAAATAAGCACAGCAAATGAAAAGATACCAGGTTTTCAGTAGGATAGAAATTAATCATATATGGAGTTTCTTAGTGGTTAAGTGAACTTGAAGATCTCCCCTTCAAGACAGAGACTTTCGTCTGTTCATCATCTGCTTGACATCTCTGTACTTCTTGTTAGCCCTTTGGCAGAGACACACAGTGAGCATGTTTTGTTTTTCAGAAGTTGATCTTCCTCTGAAAAAAGATGGATTCACCTCAGAAAGTACAACTCTGGAAGCCTTGCTGCGTGGAGAGGGAATAGAGAAAAAAACAGACACTAAAGAGGAAGACACTATACAAGAAATCCAGGTAAAGCAGAGCCCCATATCCTGACATCAGGGCTGGATTCTACAAGTTGTCTCTAAGTCTAGCAGTCTTTTGTCCTGTGTTAGAACAGTGTATCTGTTGATTGTTGTGTCATTCTACTGCCAAAATGTTATCAAACCTTTGTGCTACACCGTAATGCTCAAAATGATGTCAGTATCTCACACTCTTCTCTTGTCACAAGAATCTTTGTTGTTTGACTGTGTTCTGCAGAGGTCCTGTGTTGGAATTTATTTGGCAGCAGTATGAGATAATTACATTAAAAACTGAGAAGCTGAGGTGGATCCCAGCTATAAACTGAATTTTAATGGTTCGCATTTAAAGTGATTTTCATGGATTTCAATTTGGATTCACAGCTGCTGTAGACTAAAACATATCATTGCCTTGCCTGTTTTGTTTGTTTTAATAGTAGATAGCCTCCTGGAGGTATACAAGAAAAACAACTTTAAAAATTTTTAATCTTAAATATCTCAGTTATTATTAGTGATGCAGTATGAGAACTATTGCCTCTTCACATGCATTAAGGTTTGAAAGTTGTCAAGATTCCATATCATCCTTCAACAATTAAAAACTGAAACACAATTGTAGGTCTGTTATAGAAAGAATTCAGGTCATATAAAGGGTTCTTGTAGAAGTCCGTGTCACTTTTAAAACATCTTAAATCACTAGGAAAGTGGGCCTCTCCCACAGCAGCACATCTGTGGTCTTGCTAAAACACCACTGTACCATGAGTCTTTTTAGGGATTTTTAGAGAGAGTTATTAGCAATGTGTCAAACTTGGTAATTCTGGGTGAGAAACAAAATGTTGCATCTATACCTAAAAGTAGTCAAAATTTGAGGGGTCAAATGAAACAGAAAAACATAGGCATGAAATCTGCATTAGCTGGAGTTCAGTCCTACTGCTCTATTTGTTAGAAATTTTACACAGGTAAGGGCAGCACAATCAGGTCTCCCATTCCCAGTTGCACAGGTAAAAGAGCACCGTCAAAGAGGAAGCATGCCATGCTCATGGATTGGAGAAAAGCTTAGCCTGAGCCCTGCTCTGTGTTTGCTTCTTCAGTAGTATATCTGGTCTATTAAGCTGAGAGCTCTTACTAAAGGTCTGTTTTTACCTGCTTCCAAGGTCGCAAGAAGACATGGTGCAGCATTCCTATGAAACTGACAAGTGCCTTTGAATGTTGGTGTGTGATCTGAGCTCCCAAATTATCCCCAGCAGCAGTTTGAAGAAAGAGACCTCAGAGACAGTGGAGCTGACATAAATCCAGGCATTGCAGAACAGGGAGGAGATGCAAAAAAAATAGAACAGATTTTCAGCTAAACTGCTGTAGCTGTGACCTGTCACCTGGATGCTAGTTTCATCAGAACAGATGCAAAAGGCATGTCTTGCTGCTTTATTTTATGCAAGCACAGCTTATCTGGATTCAGTCTGTCGAACAATGATTGCCAAAGCCTTCCCTAGTAGGCAGCTTTCAGTGTGTACTTTGGCACCTGGCAGCTAGACTGAACCAGATCAAAATCACAACCAGTTGCCTTTATCGGTATGACAAATAAGAGAATGCAAATCTCTCTTTTGTTCCTTTGCATACTTGTCTGTGCTGTAACTCTAAAGGGCCCAGCCTCAATGGTGGTGAGCGTGAGCAGGTGGGATAGCCATAATTGTAATTCCCACCTCAGTCCCAGCCACTTGCCACCCTCCCAAATTCACAGTATCTGTTGGGAGAAGACGACTTGGTGATTGGCTACACAGAAGTACATAGGGCTGGGAAACTGTTTTAGAAAGACATAATAGGAAAAGAAAAGTTTCTCTGCTAAAACATATAAGGGTTCCCCCTGCTAAATAGATGCAGCATTGGAACCTGCTGTACAGTTGGTATGTAACAGGATTGACAATTTTGCCCTACAGTAAATTGGTACTGAATGTGTGTCTCCATTGTTTGATGGAGAAGAGTTAGGAGCCTTCTGACCATGCAGCAGGAAGGTTATGCCCCTTCTATAAAGGATTAAACTAATTACTCTGTCAGTGTCACCAAATTCACACTTGGTTACATATTATCTCTTTCCCAAACTGATGCTTCAATTTTAAAGCAAGAAAGTGGTTTGTAATGTTTCTCTTAACTCTTGTGTAGTATTATTGTTGTAAATTAGCTTCTTTCCCTCCCGCGTACTATGTGGTGGCCCCTGTTTTGTTGGGGGTTTTTTGAGATACTTTAAGATATGAAGCAATGTAAAAATACAGTCATGTCAGTAAGTTTGCTTATTTTCGTACGTATCTTCTTACATTTCTTGCAGTCTCCTCATGTACAACATTTTTCAAGTACTTCAGTCCTAAGATTAAGTCAATTAATGTATACAGTTGTATGAATTTTGAAGAAACATTTTATGTATGCAGAACTGGAGCGTGCTTAATTTTTACACCCTCTAGTATTTAGTACCTCCAGTATTATGTGAAATTGTATTTCATGATGGTTGGAGCTCATTAACAGCCTCCCGATAGTCAAAAACAGAAGAAGCAAAAATTAGATGAAGACTTGATCCTTGTCATGTGCTACAACTTGTTTGCAATTCACTAACCAGTATCAGTCTTAGAAATTTAGCTGATAAGAATAAACTTTCATAACTGGTCTTCTAAGTACAGACTTTTTGAAATGTGAAATTTGTGTTGTATTTTTTCCCACAAATTCAGAATTTGGTGCCTGTGGAAAGGAGAGAAAGAAACTGATTTGCTCCTGTTCCCTCTCTGCTAGCTCTCAAATAGCTTTTAGGTAGAAGTTAGAGAGAAGGGACAAATACAGTAAGACTGAAAAACATTCCTATCAGTTTAGTGTCACTATTGGAACCTGCATTGTGGCTGTAATTTAAATGAATGTTGGCATGGCAAAGGAAAGTTAGTGATTCCAGTTTAGTCCCTTGCAAAATGGCACAGCACCATAAATGGCAGGAGTGGCTGGGGCCAATCTCTGTATTTCTGGGAAACATGCCAAAGGTTGAGGGAATTTCAATGGGACTTCTTTCCACATTAGTGTTGTGATGATTTGTCTGGCCTTTTTCCATGTGATGTCTGACTTGTGCATGTTTTCATGCAGGACAGCCACCCTGTATTTGGTTCTGTAGAGGTTACATTTCAAAAGATTAAAAGATTGAAATTGCCTGGACCAGGCATCTCACAGTTATGTGAGCTGTTGAAGTATTGTTCCTAATAAATAGTTGAACAAATTATTGCTGTTGGTGCAATAATTGAGATTAGACCTGTAATTCCTCAGCATTCTCATGCAACAAACTTCCTGCTTCCAGATTAAAGTTGTACCTGTGGTGCAAACCCTGAAAAACAGGGCTTTCTAGATCCATTCTGGAATATATGGACGAATTTTCTCTATTTTTTCTAGAGAAAGAAGATTGTGAGCTACCAAGGAGAAAACCACTGTTTTTGTATTCCTAAAGTGCACTCTCAGCATTAGAAGAAAACAAAACAATTTAAATTGCAACAAATGAAAATAAAAAACCCAGGCAAACAAATTCCCAGACAGGGCCTGCAGTTATGCATACTAATATTTGTGTTGTCTTGGAATATTGGTGCTCAGCGAGGCCAGTATTCTTTCTCAGGAACCTTTTTATCATGGTTGACTGATCTTAGCAGTATTTTTTTAGTAGGAGTTCCCTGGAGATCTTAGGGTAGAAAAGAGAGCAAATTTTGCTTTGCTAGAGAGAAGCAGGGGTACTGGGATCTGATTTGGCTTTATATCAACTGTAATACCTACATTTACTATGGTAAAGGGCAGTAGTTGGTTGTATGTATCCTCCTTTTTTCTTCTAACCATTCCTGTTTATTGTTCAACTACAGAGGGTTTTAGAAAATGATGAAAATGCAGATGAAGTGAACGAGGAAGAAGACTTGGAAGAAGATATTCCAAAACGAAAGAACAGGCCTAGAGGACGGGTAAGTGGAGAGTTTATTGGAATGGAAAGGAAGGAAGCAAGCCTCTGTTTTCTAGTGTATATTTATTTATATTATATTATATGTATTATGTATGCAAAGTATTTATGCATGAATATATGCTAGTGATAACATTATAGGTAATTTTCAGTCATATGTAATAGATCTTTAATATTTTTTCAGTTTATTTTTGTGAATTACTGTGAAAGAAAAGGACTATTTTGAGAGTAAAACTTTGGGGGATATTTATTTTAGTGTTGTATTTACAATTGTAATGTAAACTGTAATAACTACGATGACATCCTGCTATTACAATGCTCCTTAAAAAAAATTTACTAATTACAGAAAATCAAGAAATTCAGTCATGACAGCCAAAAAAAGTATTAATAAAAGTAACTTGAACTGTGTTAGTAAGTTTTGCAGCTTTCTCCAGGGTTGAATTTTGTGTCTGACGCTGGCTCTATTGAGCCCATGGCAAATCTTCCATTTGCTTAAAAAGGGCAATATTTTATCCTTAGGGGACTCTGTGTCCCTTCTCTTACCTAAGATGTCTTCACAATTCATCAGGGTACCAGTTAAGTAATGAGGCCAGCATTTTAAACTTGGAATCAACATTTTCAATTGTGGGCCCGTAAGCTAGGCATCTGAATAAACGTGAGCACAAGTCTCAGAAGTTTTGAGCGTTTTCATCTCTCTTTGGCTCCAGTGGATGCTGCAGGGGCACAGGAGCTCTAGAAGTACCTTTTGATGTGTTTATAGAAGTCAGGCAAGAAGGGCCACATTTTAGGCCAAATGAGCAGAATATAATAGCTTTTGAATAAGAGACATGAAACCACATTGAATACTTGCAATGTACTTATGCATCAGACCCTCTCTTTTGGTTTCTTCTTTGGTTGTTGTGTTGTTTCAGTTTTCTGCTCCTCTTTATTTTGGAGCTTAAGTCTTTTAATATAAGATCAAAGCACTTTAATAATTGGATAAATATATATTTCACCTTCCTTATTCTCAAAATCACCTGAACCAGTTTCTTTCTTTCTTTCTTTCTTAGCCAAAGACCCCCACCTGGAAAAAAATTTTCCAGAAAAATGTAAGTTTCAGAAAATTTGTATGATCCAGTAACCAAACCCAGGAGATAGAATCAATATATGCACATAAGCTTGACCGTAGCAATCAACTAATATTCCAGGCTAACAACTCTTTTCTAATAAGTTGCTCTCATGTGAATTGCACAATGCTGGTTAGTGTGAGTGAAAGGGAGTGAATAGCTAAAAGAGATATACTGCTCAGGAGAAGGGAATTTGGTGTATTCATATGTCCCAGACCTATACAAACAAAATCCTGAAGTTAGTGTTATGTGCAAGATTTTGCTTCCCTGTTCAAGAAAATGTTACAGAATTTTTTCTCTGTTACTGTAAGGAAAGGAGTTGGAGGGTACTAGATGTGTCATTCATTTTGAAGCATACATTTATGTTTTATTTTCTGCCCTAGAACTTGCCCCCTGTTAAGTACAGGACAGCAGGATTGCTTGCTTTTTTCTTGCAACTAACTCCTGCTCTGCTAGTGCCCTGGTTTCTTTCAGTGCAAAAAAGAGAAGTCTGAATAATGCCAAATAATTCAAGCAATTTTTAGTTTTATTTGATGGCATCAATAACCGAAGGAAAATGTGGTAGAAATTAGGATTTCAAAATGAGGGCCAGGTTATCTAGCTGTTGAAAACTCGAAAGCCTGAATTGCATCTGGTCACAAGTGCTTTGCCAGTTTTCTAAAGGCAGCCATTTTCTAGCCTGACCCAGTACTAGAAATTGAGGTTAAGCATATAAAATTAGGGACATGAAACAAAATTAGGGTGACATGAAACCTGGGCAGCTCTTTGTTTCTGGGAAGGAGATGGTTAGGGTATTTTTAGAGGGCAGAAGAGGGGAAGGACATGCATAGGAAACAAGATCCTTTGGAGTGTGACCTTTAGGGATTCAGAGGAGTGAGAAGGACTAACAGCATAAATGCAGGATTAATGCAATGGAATTACTGCTCTGGACTTTCCAAATTGCACATGCCCCTTCCTTTCCCTACAGCATGATTTTATTTTTAATCCTGGACTCTCCATCTGTCCTTTTGGCTACTCTCTCTGGCTGCTTCAGGGCTGCTTCAAGGCTGCTGGGCCATGGGTCCAGGCCTCACATGTCAAGTCTTGTAGTCTTTGCTGCATCCTGTCAGGAGAATAAAAACAGCTGTGGATGACTGGATCCAACAGCCTGGAGCACAGACAGCAAGCGTGGGGCATTCAGTTTTGTGCCTCTGGGGCAACTGCTTGGTTTCCTTTCCTCTCAAGGCTAGCCCTGAAATCACAGGGGCATAGGAAGGACACTGAAGGCTGAAGAGGTAGATTTAGAGAAGGAGATTTTTAGTGTCTTTGCTGGACAGGGACAATGTGGGAGGAGCTGGGCAGGGTAGTCTGCTAGGAGATATGAGATGCACGGAGATGCACCTGTACAGATTGTCTGCTCATCAGCTGGACATCCTGTGGGGCAATTTCAAAGGCACCAAGCACATTTAGGAACTCAAGTCCCATTGAAAGTAATTGACTTGAAAAATCTCCCCCTCCGTGTTCATTGCATGAAAAAGTGTATCTGACATGTGGTCATGCCATGAATGCTGTGCCCCTGCATTTCTGTAGAGAACAGTTTGAAAGGAAACAGCTGGCTGTAAGACTAGCAAAATTCTGAGCAACAAATCTTAAATTAGTATCATATTCTGATATGTACCTATGTAAAAATCGTACCTTCTTATTCAACAGGTATGTTCTCAGTGTGTGAATAGAGTCAGAGCCACTGACTAGTGACAAATATAAGACTTTCCATCTTTTTCATAGCCCTGAAAAGCCAATGCAGCTGGTAAGATAGGGAAATTAGATCCTTATCCAGGTACAAGCAGAAATATTTATAAGGGCCAACCACTTGCCTTTGTGAAGACTCCTTGATGAGTTGAGGGTTGTGGAGGAGCTGCCATGGACTGAAATTCAGCTTGCAGCACATTTAGCAGTAGTGAGGGAAGAAAAGAACTAGCCTGGGATTGATTTCATTGCCCAGAGGGGGTTTAAAGAGCTGGCAGTCAGAAAATAGTGCAGACTAGTAAGATGATTTTGTGTGATACGGTCAGTAAAGAAGCTTCCACCAAACAATTGTTGCTGAGGCCATTTCTAGGGTGAAACTGCTTTTCAGTTCACCCTTACAAATCTTGCTCTGCACATGTGTGCTGGACTGCACAGAGGTCTTTGCAGAAGGCAGAGTTATCCTTGTCATACATAATAGCATTTACCCCATCCAGATAGCTGCAAATCCATGTCTTTCCTTTGGGACTGTGTTAAGAGTTAGACCTGAGCAATCCCAGGGAAATAACATGTGAAGTTTCTATAAATCCCTGTTTTGACAGACTTTGTCAGGCCAGTGTAAAACTGTTCCTTATTACTTCTCTTTAGATATCCAATGGAACACAATTGTAATAGTGCTAGTTCTGTTCCAAGCTCATAGAAGAGGGATGGAATTTCTACAGCCCCTTTATGGCTGGGCGCAAATATTCTCAGGATTTCTACACCTTCTTCAGCTTTACCTAACCAAGCTCTGTCCCTTTCTTATTTCTACATGCAAAGACTTGCAGGATTTGAATCAGCTGGCCTTGTCTAGAGTGAGAAGTATGAACAGTTTAATAAGAGGAGCAGCAGTAGCATTTCTCTGATTTTTTTTCCAGGAATAGAGTAGCTAGGAGAATTAATAAAGGACTATTTAGCCATCCACCTGTGATCACTTCCTCAAACAAAGATCAATTCTAAAATTATTGTCATTTACAGACTGTACATTAGTGAACATGAAAGAGTTGAAGGCCTTGGCTCAGTTCCCAGCTCCGCATCACAACTCCAGCATTGGACAGATATGAGCTGTTCCCTTGGCATCTCAGTTGAGAAGGGTCAGGATCAAGTAGTTTTGATATTGAATTCCACTCTCACCCCTGGAGCTCAAGACAGACCAGAGAGTCTGTGCTGTGGAGAAACAAAGTTTTTCAGTTTCTATAGCTGCCAGTTTGGTCCATTTTAGGAGCACAGAACTGCAGAGAGACCTTTCTGGGTAATTTCTGTTATTGCAGGTAGCCACTTTATCTAATCTTTTCCACTAACTGACCAAAGCTCCATTTTATAATTAGCCATGGTATCTTTGTCCCAGAAGGCCATTCCAAAACATTGCTTTTCAGCTAGAAAACAAAACATAATACAAACAGTGCGCCTTTGAAAATCCTGAAGGAAATAATTTGACCTCTTTTATTTGGGGCCTGTTTTCTTGCTGATTTAATGTTTATATATATCCTTCAACACCTGTTCATCTATTCATTCATTCATATTCAGTTCAGCAAGGTATTTGAACATCTTCAGAAATGAATGTGTGACGATACTCGACTGAATATGTGCTGGCAGTGACCTACTGCTATGGATGAACAGTTTGAGCTATCTGTGGAGAGGATCTCCATTGCATCAAAAGGTCCATTATTATAGTGCACATCTTAGGAGATAAAGGGTCAAGACCGCTTTGAGAAACCTGTATGGAAGCTCAGGATTTGTTTAGTTTATACTGCACATCTTTAGTAGGAGGGTGTGGGGCACCAGAAGACCTGAGGGGTGACAGAATATTGCTAACGTTCCTCTTGTCCTTGCAGGCTCGGGGATCTGGAGGTGGCAGGAGACGGAATGATGCTGCCTCCCAGGATGATCATGACAAACCCTATGTTTGTGACAGTAAGTAGCAACCAGACAGCTTATTCTGCTTCCAGCCTGGTACTACCAGCTCAGTGCACTCAGGGCTTCATATATTACAGCAAAATATTCTGCTGCTCTCGAACTTGCATGTTTGCCACCTGCTGCTGATGCTCTTGGTGTTTTTGCATGAAGGAAATAAAATTAAGTTCTCGGCAAGACTCCACTTTCCTTTGCCCTTTAATAAATCATCTCTTATATTTTCTTTCTCCTTCTCTTTTTCTGGCTTCTCTGCCTTTTGTCTTCTTTTCCCCCATGTAAGTTTCACCCTCTATTTCTTTCTCTGTTTCAGATAGTTACAAACAAAAGCATAACTCAAAAATCTCCGACAAAGGTACTTCACCCTTGTTGTGTCTCTTGATATATTTGGTGATTCTCTTCCCTTCAGTCCTTTTAAAATCTCACTAGGCTAAATTCTGAAGGTCTTATCCCTCACCAGAAAGTAGTCTTGTGGCATCATCAAAAGCTGAACCCTTCTAAGAAACAAATAACATCTTGAATGCTTTGTTTTGATACATGTGCCCTTTGAATACAGCCCTGCTGTTTGGCAGCTTGCAGTTGGACTGCAGGTGAAGCAAGGCATTTTCTGAACAGAAAAATTAAACTAGAGCCCAGTGTCAACACTGGAGGAGGGTACCAGTGTCCTATTATGAGTGAGGAGTCCAATATTTGTTACAAAATGGTTTGGGGTTTTTTTACAGTCTAGTCCTTGATGCCTTCTGTCTTCTTTTGATATTCTTTTTTTCTTTACTATGTCCCTTCTGTGAAGGGCACTTATCTTACCCACATATTTTCTAGGCATCCCATCTTAAGGCTTACTCAAGAGTGTACATACAATTGTAATTTGTGCTACCAGGTGCTTTCTAGTCTGTAAGACAATAGCCTAGAAAAAGTGAATAGAAGTAGGAGAATAGCATGTCTTCACTTCTGTGATCCAAAACATGTGGTTTTGAGAACAACTAGAACCTCTTTTTCTATTATTTGCCTATTTTGCAATGTTACCGACCTTAGAAGAATAACACTTGCTATGTCGATCTATGGGGGTATTTTCTGCTGATTTTTAAAAACATGAGGAAATGAGGAGCATGCATGGTGAATAAGAACTATATTCCATCTGATAAAATCATATTCTTGTATCGTGAGACCAGGTGACTGTACGTGCCCAGAAACTAAAAGAATTGCATATGAGTGGGACATGACACATGATAAAAACATGGTCAAAGAGGAAGATAAAAACAAGGCCAAGGAGCCCTTTAAGTTAGGAAGAGTCAGAAGACTTATGCTGTGGTTAAATAGCAGTCCTAGTGCATTGGAAGAACTAAAATATGTCTTCTAAGACTTCTATGACAGCCCAAGATGTATCTTGCTGAAATCCACAGGCTTCCTTTGCTGGTATATGCGTATCTTTCTTTACCTCTTTTCTGGAACATCCTTCTAAATCCAAGGACACTTATCAGTGGTAGTCATTTTGAACATAATGACTCTTTATTGTCTGATCTTGCATTGCTTTTAGATTTTACCAAGAACTCACAACATGCATGGTAGTGATTTGCACAGAGTAGATTAAACACTGAAGATATCAAAGTAGGCAGCAGAAATCTGGCCTGAAGTCAAGATTCTCATACATTGTTGTATTGACAGAATTTTGCTTTGGCTTACATTTTGGAGCGTAAATTTTGTCTTTGGTTTCAGAAATACAAACTTTCCTATTTCATTTGGCTGACACCTTTCACTTTTAGGAAACTTACAGTTACAGGTGAGTCATAAGGAGTTTTGGACTCCAGACTTGGCACAGTGACTTCTCCTTTTCCATTGAAGTTGCTGTTAAAAGGGTTACATGACAGCAGAACTCTTTTACCTGAGTTTAGAGCAGAAGGGAAGAACTGTCCCAGTTGTAATGTCATCATCCTGAAGTACATCCTTCCCTTGTTAAATTTCTATACAAACATGAGATACAATTAATTATGAGTAATAGGCTTATTATCCTGCTTGGGTGGATTTCTTGGATTAATTTTTTGCTTTGAAATGATTTGATGAATATTTTTATAGATAACAATTAAATTGTGGTAGGTTAGAAATTGGTTTGCAGTACTCCTTGTGAGGTATTTTGGGCAGATAGATTTGTTTTACATGGAAACATGCAGGTGAAACACAGTGTATGTATTTCCTGTTTGGGAAAGCATTATTCCCTCAATCACATTATTGGTATAAATAATTAGCTTAATGGGGCAAGAGTTTGTTTTTTCTGTAGTTTATGTAATTTGCCTCCAGGTTTCTTTTTCTGCAAGTATTCTGATATTTGAGTTTTGAAAATGACCACAGAGAAGAAAGCATAAACACAGCTAAACCAAATTAATTTTCTTATAAATCTGCATGGGCACAAAAAATTATTTGTAGTCAAAAACTACTTTGCTCTTTTATCATATTTACACATTCATATTTATGGGAAACAAGAATATATCAACAGATTTCATCAGTTATAGAAAAATAGGAAAAAAATTAGGCCGTGTGTCAGTAAGATGATGCAGGAGTGATGCCCAGCTGGCACTGCCCCTTGTGTTGGAAAATAGCAATGTTATCTCTGAAAATACCTGCCTGTTTCTGTAAGAGGCATTCAGATGTACACCAGTATCAAACTCAGTCCCAATATTAAAACTGACTGGAAATATGCAATTTCTATGTGGTAAAGGTTTTCAAAGCTCAAAATATTTTGTCCTCCTGTGTTTTTAAGAAGACATGTTGGATGCCTGTTTTGTGGAATGAAATATCCTGAAAAAATTCAACTAGTTTTATTAAGCATATACTGTAGTAGATGTTCAGAATAAAATGTTTGAGCAAAGCATCAATAAAATTGCTGGGATAATCATGAAATGCATTGTTTCACCACTTCACCAAGTAGAAAACTTGGTGGTCAGATTTTCAACCAGTTGCACTGGATAGTGCCATGCTTTGAGCTCCCTTGGGATAGCTTTGATAACAGCAGTGCAGGGAAGCCTGGTGAGAGATGGGTACAGACTGAAAATGGTAATGTAGCCAAATGGCTTGGCAGCTGTATGAAAGCAGTCCCAAATGTAGCTTGAGCACCTGGCTAGCAGGTGCCTTGAAGAAGAATGGAAGGTAAGGCTTGAAAAGCAAAGCATAGCCTGTGGTGTCAAGCAAGTGGAAGGTAAACCACCATCACTGTTCATGATAAACGGGGCATGTGATTTTCAAAGGAGGAACAGAGTGAATGAACGAATTAATACCTACATGTTTAATAAGAATTGATGTAATGTCACTGTCAAATATTCAACTGGGGAACTATTATTTCTACCTTCTTAAAAAGCAGCCTTCTTAAAAATCCTTCTACTACTTTCAATAGTGTTTATTGTATATTGCTTACTACTTTTTAAAGGGACCAACCTTCTCTGAAGTTTTATCTAGAAACTTGTATTCTGGTTTAAAAGCTGCAATCAGTTGTAGCACTTGAGTTCCATGACTCCAAATGTCTACTTCCTTTAGCCAGAGAAGTTAGTCTGTAGTGAATTTCTGTAAGTTATTAACTTTCCTGCTGCCCCTCCTCACTTTTATGCTTTCATTCTTCTCAAGTTCCCATGAAGACATAGAACTATGTACATTCACCTTTGTTTTCTGTTCTTTTATCTATGAATGATTTCCCTTGCCCACCTCTAAAACTCTTTTACCAATATGTCCTTGTCTCCTTTTAGTTTTATTCCCATGTAAACTCCAATTTTAGCATAGCAACTTCTATTTGAATCATATCCTGTTTTTTGTAGTCTCTCTGAGACTGAACTGTACATTCAGGTCCATTCCTTGTGCAAAATGAGCATTGACTGAAACCTTCCTAGGATCTCTGATGGATCAATGACTAATGCAACATTGTATGTACCCAGAGACACTGATCTTGTAGTATTTTGTAGAAGCTGATTCTTTCATCAAGAACTTAATTTTACAGTTTCTCTAGTTATTTAACCTACATTTTCTCTGCTGAAGACCAAGACTAGCAGTCCTTGCACGGTTCTCAAGGGATAACACTGTCTTCTGTCTGTAAACACATACTGGGACTTCTTTCAGCTGTGTTTTTTTCAGCTCTTTTACTAAGCTGGTTTCTTTCATTTGGAAAAACTCCAAAGGGTGTTTTTAAAGTAGTAGTGGCCAGAACAAAGTTAAATGTGATGTTCTGAGGATAGAAGCATTTCTGAAGATAAGTGGTTGATAGATTTACATGCACTTACAATTACTTTTAGAAACTGGATTTATGCAACTTGCTCTGTTACGTATCCATGAGAGGCACAGGGGTGGCTGACCTAACAGGTTATTTAGTAATTATCTCCTGGTGTTATCCTTCCTGGTAAATCCCTCAGTAGATAAACAGTAAGATCTGGAATAAGATGCTTGTTCAGATGAACTCAACAAACAACTCTCCCACCATAGCTACTAATCTTGGTGTCCATTGACTACATTATTGGTAGAAAAGACAAGATTAGTTAGGTAAGGACATTCAATTTTTTTTAAAATACTGATGAACAGATGTGGAATAGAGCACATGGTAAGAGGGGAACAGAGTTGACTCTGGCAGTTGATCATTTTCTACTCATGTAGGGTAGTTGTTTAATCCTCTGCTCTGGCTAGCAACCCATTTATTGAAATGTGCACAGCTGTATTGTTGAGCTGGGCATGTTTTGCATTGGGGTTCAAAGTTACTGTGATCTTAATACAGCAGATAGATTCTGGGACTTGTCCTCTGGGGGCACTGAAACAAGGACTATTTACCTCCCTATTCTACCTGCAGAAAATTCCCTGTGGAATGGGTTGCTAAATTGCTGCTCTCATAATACAGGTGTATAGTGTGACAGTACCGATCACTGAGGGACAAATGTAATATCTTTCTATCAGTGGAGGTCAAAATGCACTGTTAATGTTTGAGATCTGTAGATGTGTCAGAGTCTGTACACAGCTGTAACAGGGGAGAATGTATTACCAAACCAGTGCAAAACAAGGACAAGTTTGGGGCTTTTTTGAGTGGAGTGAATGGTAGGACAGGAAGATAACTTTGAGGAATGACTGCCTGCCAGAAGTTAACTCAAGATTTAGTATTTGACATGGCACAGCTGAGAAGAAAGAACAGGAGGCAACAGAGAAAAGCAAAGAAAGACAATGAGGGGGACAAAATTCAGTGACCAAAAAAAAAGAGAAGTGGCATGTACTCCTCCAGTTTCCTAGTTTCCTGTTTCCACTAAAAACATGGATTGTTTCCTTCTGTCTCATACTGGTGACAGATTGTGCAAAATGTATGTGGAGAGCTGGCTGGAACACAGCTCACAGGCTGCCAAGGACCAAATGTGTAACTATTTCAAAATGACAGCAACACAGCCATTAGATATTTGATGAAGTCTTTCAAGTCATAGGTTTCAAATCCCCTTTTCAATAGGGGAAGTATTTTATATTCATTTTACTCATTGAGAAATATAAATAGAGTGAGAATTTGCTTATCCAAAGAATTGCAGGGTGCTACAGCCCAGAACTTAGAAGAAAGCTCTCTTTTATGAAACACCCAATGCTTGCAATTATACTGTTTTCCTCCCTGTAATGCAGTTGTGTAACATCTTCATATCAGTGTTCAAATTTGAAGGAAAGTAAGGTTCATCATAGGAGACTGGTAGCCTCATAAAAAAAGATCTCCCTCTTCCCCATTTGTGACATTTGGTCTGCACTGCTGTATTACTGCTTACTTACCCAGCTTGTTCCCAAGGCAGCATTCACATCAGGTCATAGCAAAAATATATCCTTTGAATGCAGGAGGAATTGGAGTGGGTTACATTCTATAAACTCCCACTGTTTTTATTGAGCTTGGCTACCTAATTAAAGATCAAGTCAACTTCCCAGTGTTGAGATTCAGGATGAAATCTACCACATGCAAGGATGATGAGCCTATCCAGCAAGGAAAATTGAAGATAAAAACGTCAAAGCTGCTGAAAGGAAGGCCACTGGACAAAGTTTATGAAAAGCACACTCTCACTTGTTATATGTGAGCTGCATAGTGTTAAAAACTAATCAACAGCGTGCATTTCAGACTGAGAGAACTAGTTCTCACTATGCTTTTGTCAGCTCTAAAAATGAGAAAGATGTGGTGTAAGCACTGGTGTGGATGCTGGAACTCATAGATTCCAGTCCTGGTAATGAAAAAAAGATCACTGTGTGGGAAACTCAGCCCCTCTGTGGTTCTCTTTTTTTCAGAACTGAAATGAGAATAGTATTTCCCACTCAGGAATGTGGAGGAAGATTAATTAATGTTTGAAAAGCCAGTCTGCAGTGGGAAGAATTATATAAGAGCTAAGTGTTTATTAATGATCACCCTTTTATAGAAACTACTTCTTAGCACAGTGATATGGTAGATTAATAAAATGTGCTCTTACCTGGAAAATAAGAGATTAAGGTGAATTCAGGAAGATTCAATCTGTTGGAGAAACCATGAAGTTCTGACTTAGCTTTCATTCTACCAAAGTCTCACTGAAGCTAATGGTTCTTTTGCCTGACTAATATCATGACCTTTCCCCCCCTGCAAAAGTCTAATTTGTTTGAGGAACGTGAAATCTCTGCAGTTTCAATTCATGGCATTGCTTCAAACTCTTTTCATGACACAAAATGAATTTGAAAAATGGAAAAATCTAGACACCAAGAACAAAGGCTGCTGGAACTGCAAATCTTTAGTCCTACAAAGGATCTGCTAGAACAATGTAAACCAAATTCATTTGCCTCAGTTCTGATTATAAAGTCCTCCAAATCAATTTCTCACAAGGCATGTCTGAGACTGCTGTCACCCTTGAAGGCCACCTGGAAGTCCTTACAATGGAAAGGACTCAGCTCTGGGATTGCCACTGCCTCAGCTTATATCAATACTTGCATTTTGCTGGTGAGCTGATACTTTTTTGCTGAAGAAGGACGAGTCTGCAGACCCATCTGATTTCCTGTGTCATCCTTAACTCCCTAGCTAAAATCCCTGCAGGATCCTGTAAGGAATGGAGTAACCACCACAGTTTTGGGACTTGCTGCAGGGAATGTAAGTTTCCTTTTGTGCATCGATCACCTGATAGTGGTCTGGAAATAATTTGACAGAAGTCTTTGAGCAGTATTGGTAATTCATAGCAATAGAATTATTTTTTTAACATTCTGCTTCAAACACATCAAAGTAAGTGGGATAGAGTAGGATACTTGATGAGCCGATCCAGCTCATCTAGCAGATGGTCAATCTGCTAGAAATGTAAATCTCTTTCTCCATTCTAAGAAATGCTACAACATTTGTATAATTAGAGGAGGTTACCATTCTGAAAGAATTTAAGCAGTGAGCTCTCTCTGGGTTGATGATTACTTAAGTGTTATGCTTTCCCACTATTCAAAACACAGGGAAAGTCATATAGAACTGTAGATATCTTGTTATTTTGACTCTTGTTCAGCATCTGTTCCACTGCTTGTCCTTTGCCCTGCAGGACCACAGAGAAGGAGAAGTAGTTTCCCTCTCCAGAATGCACTGGAAGAAAACAAGGATGGTACTAGAAGAAGGGAGACTGAACTGATGTTTTGTGGACAACATGCATCTAACAACAGTCTAGTTCTTCAAAATGTCTTGCAATGGAGTTAGGTTTACATAGGAAAAATGAAGGCAGATGCTTCAAAGAATGGATGTGCATATCTATATGAGTATTTTATTTCTCTCAATATTCCTTCTTCCCTCCTGCAGGAGGTCTCATTTCTAAATCAAGGCCATTCAAAGTCTTAAAAAATCTGTGACTGAGGACAGGACATATTGCACTTCAAAGAAACTTCTGTCTTGTTATGATGACTCTGTGATCATCACAATGACTCTGTGATCTTTACACAATGATGAAAACTGGGATAAAGTATCTAATATTCCAGAGCATTCATACGTATCATGAGCTTGTTTGACATGTTTCTAATAAAGAAAAGCATTTGCCTTGAGGGAGTTTGTAAATCAGTTAGAAGATATTTAAAATGAAATATATTATTGTAATAGGCTTTTATTTACAATTTTCTATAATCTGTTCCAAAAGGTGGAACATCAGTTGGTATTTTCTGAGAAGTAGCAGAAAGGTATAAAATTTTAAGCTTTATTTATATGTAAATGAATAAATGGGATGAGGGTTTTTTTGTTTTGTTTTGTTTCTTTTTCTTCCTTTTTTTTTTTTTTTTAATTTATTTGTGGACATTCCCAGACTCAGGTGTCTGAAGAATGGGAAGTAAGTATCTGTATGTGTTGCAGGATACATACTGGGGCCAACTTAAGTTTTTAGGAGTGGATGGTCACTTACCCCTTGGAGATCCTTTTCAGGGGGTTCTAAAAACAGGATTCTGTTCTTTCTTCTGGCACCATTTCCTTTGGCCTTCTAAGCAAGCTTTGCAGGACAGACTGCTGGACATGACATTTATTCCTGTGTGGAATCCTTGAGGTTAATTAAGGTAATAAAGTGACTGAAAATGTCTCCGGAAGTAAAAACTTGCAAGAAGGGCACTAAACTTTTTGTCTTTGTTTTCTGATCTTTTAAAGTGGAAATATTTGTATTTGGTAGATAAAATAGCTGTATAAAAGAAAATGAACATTCAGAGAATGCTTTGAAGATGAAAAGTGATAAATTTTTGAGACAATAACATGGATTAAAAACTTTATAGAAAATCAATTAATATGTAATGAATCTTATGATGTTGTTTGCCCTTGCTGTAAGCTCCCTGTGAAAGTGTAGACCTTTCATCACCCTGAGTTGTTTGATTCTGTCCTTAGTATTTGTTGACTTAATCCTAAAATAAATGAAAGTTCAGAAGCAGGATTCTCTGTCACACATTGTATTGTTTATTGGGATGCTGAATATGAAGTTTACCTGGGCAAATAAGTATCACTACTACATGTTATTTTATGAAGAAACCGTGGATGATTTCCATCTCCTTGTCTTAACTGGGAATCTGTGAATAAAGTTATTTATTAACATTGAGAGAAAGTATTTTAAAAAAATCCCAGCTACTTCCTTTTTTCAGAGATCAGTAATGAAGAAAATAATGTCCTTTCTTCTCAGTCTTGTTCCCATTGCTGTGCTTTGTGCACCGTCACTGCTGGAACTGGCATTTCATTTAATTTTATGTGCAGTCTTGTTAGTAATCTTAGAAGAGAGGATTAGGGCTCTGTGATCTGCAGGGACTGAATGGGCATTTGCCTAGGCCTGTGGGAAGGACTGCTAGCAGCATGGTGGGAAGAAAGCTTGTTTGAGGACCTGCAACTACAGGGCTGCCTTCTGTCACCTTTCACCAGTGCTGGCTGGAAGGGTTTTGGGCAGGCCGTGGAGTGCGTGGTGCCATTCTCAGGGGAAAAGGGAGCATTATTTGTAGAGGATGCTGCTGTGGTTGTAGGTCACACTGATGTTTCCATTCTCTCTTCCCCTCCCTCCTATCTCCTTTCCATCCAGTCTGTGGCAAGCGTTACAAGAACAGGCCTGGGCTGAGCTACCACTATGCTCACACCCACCTCGCCAGCGAAGAGGGTGATGAAGCCCGCGAGCAGGAGACCCGCTCTTCCCCTGTCCACCGAAATGAAAACCACAAACGTGAGTAGGATTTTCCCTTTGCCTTCGAGATCCTTTTCAGGGGTGTTGCCTCCACCCTGTCTTTGCCTCGGGGAGGCTGGTGTTATTGCCTGGCTTGGTTGTGAGTGATTGGGACCTGGATGCTTGGAGCTAATCAGCCACAGCTCACATGGGTGCTGGCTCAGCTAGTCAGAAATTCATTTCAAACCCAGCATTATCTCTGCAGCAAGTCACTTTTCCATTACTGCTCCTGTGGGGAGGAGGTGGCAAAGAGAGGGGGAAAAGAAGAGATGCCCAGGCTGCCCATCATCAAGCAGCCTCCCAGTGGTTTTTAGTAAGGATGTCAAAGAAATAGACATCCAGTAGTTTCTGGGAACTGCCTTTGTTTTGCCTTTAAATAAGAGATATTTGTCAATGTCTCAGTTTTTCAGTATGAAAATAAGAGCACCTTTCTCCCTTATACCTTCACCTGCTGCACAAACAACTTACCTTCAACTTTGCCAAAGGTTGCTTCTTAGTTACAGTTTGACAAAAGCTATGAAAACACATCAGCGCTGATCTGCAAGGAGGAGAGCGGGAAAATGAAGGGAGAATGTGCCTCAGTTTCCCACACTGGTACAGCGCTGAAAGAAATCTAAGTAGTCTGAATTTTTATGTAATGAATCACATATGCTCAGTGTGAGCATAAGGTTCATTGCCCTATTTGACTGTTCCTTCTGTGCTCCTTAGGCACAGAACAGGAGGTCAAGGAGACTGTGTTCTATTACTGATTTTTGCAAGTCTGTAATCCCCTGTTTCTCAGTTTTCCAGAGTGCAATGCTATGTGGTGTTTGCTGTGACCTTGGGATTTGTGTAAAAAGCTTTGTTTGCTTTCAAAAAGTTCCTTTGGATCAGCATGTGATCTGTGTTATTTTAGTTCAAAGTTATAAAGCAATAAAATGCTTATGGGGAAAAATATGCAGGAAACCCCTTTCTAATACCTTAAGAACTTCAAGAAATATGGAAGTAGGAAAACATTTTCTTTCTAAGCAGTATAATTGATAATTGTCCCCAGGGAGGTGTAGGAGGGGGTTTCCTTCCTCCAAAGCATCTGCTACTAGCCACTGTCTGAGCTTGAAGGACTGTTTAGTGTGATCCCATTTGGCAAGCTTTATATTTCTGTCACTTTTATGCTCTACCTTTTAGTTATTCTCATGTTTTGTTGATTCACAGCAAAAGTAATTTTGACTCCTCCAGCTGTTAATAAACTTGAGCTGTCAATGCAATAAGAGTGACTGTTTGGGCAGGCAGGGGAATGTCAGTGTTCAGACAGTAGCTTTTGTTTAGTTAGCATTTACATCAGCTTTGGGGTTGGTTAGTTGGTTGGTTGGTTGGTTCGTTGGTTGGTTGGTTGGTTGGTTGGTTGGTTGGTTTTTTCCTGTGCCTGCAGTTGTCAGTAATAGTTGCATACCTGAGAGGAATATTGCAAATCTGTATTGAATTAATACTGATAAATGGTCTTGCAATAGATGCCCAAAAAAAGAAGGGTAGTGTCCCATGGCCTGAATTCAGCTTGACATAGACGCCAAGGGGTCTCAGTCCTTGTGTCTCTGGTGCTTAGGAAATGATAGAAGTTAGCAAGAAGAGCTAGAAAAGCCATGGTAAGGTTAGGAGCAGCTGATTTTGGCCCATGATAAAAACAGTGCATTCTACACTGTGGGAAAGAGAGCTATTTGGGCTTGTGTTCCCCCAGAGCAAGTGGCAAAGGGAAGCTGCTGATGCACAGATCCACAAGCAGGCAGCAATTTAGAACCATTGGGGTAAACCTCTCTGATGTTCAGATTCTGGAGTGAAAAGAATAACCTGCCAGGAGCCAGTGAGGTATAGGCAACAGCCATGCAAATGTGCAGATCAGCCTTGGGGAAAGTCACAGATGCTGGAAGGTAACTGTCCCAAATGGCTGAGCTGTCACAGTGGCTGTTTGTTCCTTTTTTGTCTGTTTGTTTGTTTACAGCCTTGAGCTCAGATCTAGCATCTTTGCTCTTCCACTTGGTGATATTTAATTTATGCTGCCATTTATCTTCCATGTGAATGCTAATTGTCCACATTGCTAATGTGCAGTCATTAAATGGTCCCTTTGTACAGGGGGATGGTGGGGACCCAGAGCATCACATCCCTCCTCTCCCCTAAGAACTGCTAGGCATGTGTTATGAATTAGATTTGACAGGTCTGCAGTATCGTAGGTCTCAAGCTTCAGGAGTCCTCTCTGCATGGGCTTGGGGGGTGGGTAGGTGGGAGGGGGGGAAGGCAGGGGGATGTTAATCCAAACAGCTAATCCACAACCCACTGAGTAGGAGCACCAGAGATATAGTGTAGAGTAGGATCTGGTTATTTGCTGAGCAGTGTGTCAGAAATACAAGCAGGCTGATTTAGAGAAGGCAAGGCAAATCAAACCAACCATTCGGAGTTCGTTGTGCCGTGGGAGGTGAGCACCAAGTCAATAAAGTTTAGGCGAGCAGCTGCAGCATGAACTTCCTTCCTTTGTGCCCACGTCTCCTCTACAGCTTTCACTCCTTGCAGAACCTGCAGTAACAGCAGCCCTGGTGATGCAGGAAGGAGCAGGGCTTCTGCAGGATTCAACTATTGATATCCTAATGGGTGCCAGATCTAGACCTGAAAGCCTCTTATCTTTCTGTATATTCAGTCCCCTCTATTTCATGCACAGTCCATTTTGAGTAGGTCAGAAAATTATTCAGAGATTAGAAAAGAGATGTAGATAGAAGAAACCTACATAAAACTGAGAACCATCAAATAGGTGTGCATTAAAGAACTGGGACTGGCCCAAATCCCACATCTCACCTCCTTGGCACAT
Organism: Trochalopteron elliotii; assembly: GCA_024734555.1. Taxonomy (NCBI): domain Eukaryota; kingdom Metazoa; phylum Chordata; class Aves; order Passeriformes; family Leiothrichidae; genus Trochalopteron; species Trochalopteron elliotii. The sequence continues at coordinate 416,484 of JANPWX010000059.1, forward strand.
CTCACTGTCCTTGACTGTGTAGAAGGTTTGTCTGTTTACATCTCTTTACATCTCTCTCTTCTTCTGTCCTTCTTTCTCACATAAGGATTACATATTGCAACATAAAAGATAGTTCAACAGACAACCCCTTAGCCTGTGTTCTGTTTGAGCTTTAGCGGCTTGCATTGTTTGTTTTATTTAGCCTTTTGACACAAATAAATAGCCCTTCCTCAGTGTCTAGTCTTGCCTCTGCCTATGCATACATTTATTTCTGACCTACTCCCTGATTTTTTTACCTGAGTATTGAACTGTGAAAAGGAAATTATAGAAAACCTTTTAAAAAGTCAACTTCCCCTTTCCTCAACTCCACTGGAAAAATAAATGATCCCCCACCATTTTAAGACTTTTTCTCTGCTGGCTTTTCCTTTACATGTTGGCACCAAGACCGTGAGATTTGTGAGCCCAGGGTGCATCCAAGCCTGCCACAAAACACTTGCTGTTTTATTCCATCTCTCTCCATGGGTACAGGCCAGCTCTGGGGGCAGCTGGTGCTCACAAATTTTGAGACACTTCTGATATAGGAATTACATTAGACTTCTATCTATTGAAATGTTTCTGTGAATGAGTGTACTAGTATAAAATGCTCTTTCTTAATTCCTGGGAGAATAGGACAGTGTGTCTACATGGAGAAAAACTTCCTCTCCTTTAAAGGAGAAGGGTTTTCAGTGGCATTTTGCTGTGTGAAATGTTGATTGCAGGCGGCTGTGCAGAAACAGCAACTGAACAGGATCTTATGCCCACAAGCTCTTTGGCCAATGACATCCTAAATGAAGTACATTGTGCCAAGTGCAGATTGATCCATTGTGCAATACATGTAGTTAAGGAGGATGCATTCCTGTACCCTCCTGCCCCTCTGCTAGCTTAAGCATCTGCCCTGTAAAACCACCTGTGTACATTATTTGATGACATCAGCCTGTTGTGCCCAGTTCCATCACAGATTTTATTATGTGGATAAATCTCTACTGGAGAGACCAGCCAAAGTTGTTTGTGTACTCTAAGCATAATTGGATACCCGGTCTCCAGAGATAAAAAATTAATGTGCTAACCCTCAGTGTGCCTCCAAGCTGTCCTCCAGCTCCCCCACACAGTCATCTTTGAAACATTTTTATTTCCATCCAGGCAGGGGGCTGGCCATGAATAAATGACGAGAGTCAGCCCCTCAGTTGGAGACGAGCTGTTTGTTCCTCTCCACAAGCAGCATCAATTTGAAAAGCTACATAAGGCCTACTTTTTCCCTGCCTCAGTGCTGATCCTTGCTGGGGCCATGGTGGGAGCTGCTTCTGAATGCAAGAATGCATCAATGCCCACCTTGCAACAAGATACCCTGCAGCAGGTGCTTTTCAGTGAAAATATGTACATTACCTTGAGCTGGCTTCTTAGTAATTTAATCTGTCCGGGATTTTTCTCTTTTCAGAGTTTGTTTTCTTAAGGAAAAACACTCAAAATGCTAAAAGAAACAGTAGTGATTGGAGAGTTTGAACTGTGTAAAGATTTCCCATAAATCCTGTTTGCAGCTGTAAATTACTGAGACTTTCGTGCATGTATTTTGTGATGCTGAGTTAAAAAATAGATCAGTTGTTTAGAGTTATGGCATAGTGGAAAATCCCAAACTTGTCTCCTGTGGAGAGGGAGAGCTAATCTTCAACCCACCTTTTTTTTGTTTGTTTTGATTGGAGTAATGGGGTGGTTGTTTTATTAGTTTGGTGTTTCTTTTCTATACTGCCTGGACAGGGACTAAAATGTTGCTATTGATGTGCAACTGTCATTGAAGAGAAGCACTGAGTGCTTCTCAGTAATTTATGGGAAAAATATTTCAAATCTGACTAACTGGTTTTTGAAAAACCTGTATTGCTTCAACAGCACATCAGCTCTTGATTTAGGATTGTATCATTTATGTATTTATATATATTTTTTTCTTCTTCTGCTATCTCCCTGTTTTTTCTGCCTTTTTTTGCCTCCTCTGTGTAGAATTTAAACCAAGTAAAATCCAATCACTTTGACTGAATTTGAACTGAATAGGTAGGTGCTCTCTGCCTTCTCACACTCCTCCAAGTGAGTAATTTCCAGATAAAAGCCTACAAGATGTTTCAGGGACCCAATTCATGGCACTGGCCATTCTCACCTGAATATTGAGGGATGCTGCCAGCTGGGGCTGTATATTGGGCATTACAATCCCTTCTTGGGGTGGGATATATTCCCTTAGCCAATGAGAATGATGTGGTTCAGTGGCCATGCGCCACTAGAGCGGTACCCCTTAAAGTCAGGAAATCTTTATCTTAAGGTGTCAGACTCTTTTGTCTGTCTTCCTACTCTCTATCTCCTACTGTTTATCATCATAAAGGCACTAGATAGTTACAATGTTTTACTCCTAGCAGTGAGCTTTTGGCTGATGCTTCAGGTGTTCCTGCAGAAGACTCTGTAAGGTCAGTGCACAGAAATTCTATGAAATGGTGCCTTAAGGTGGAGGAACACTGATTCCCTAAATCTGCTGAATCCAATCAGTTGATGCTGTATTTTCCTAGCTGTACTTTCCAGCTACCTAGCTCCACTTCCAGCTCTTTCATTAGCTGCTCAACTTAAGGGCCACACTGATTCCTGTAAAAGAGATGATCAAACGATCTTTCTTTCCCCACATTTAGAGGCTTCCTCTGACTTTTACAGATGTACCTCCTTCTCCTAGTGCTTCTTGTAGTGCTCCTTGGCTGTGCTTCTCTGTGACCAGGGGCTGTAGGAAAGGCAAACCTTTCAGAGTTGCTAAAAGCTGTGCAAAAGCAACAGCTTCTTCTATCTCCACACTACCAGCTAACTCAAAAAAGAAGATAAAATCCAGTTACTAGAGAGATCTGGCAATACTCTGGGTGGGTGGTTTGCAGCACCTCTCAGTAGCATATCCTGCTTCTCTGGCTGCCAGCAAAGGGCATGTCCATCCCATGCGGGGGAGTGCAGCGTGGGCAGCAGAAGCTAGTGGAGGCCATGGGGCTGTGCAGGCTGATTAGCACGACTCTGGGAACAGAGCACCCGCTGTTTCCCACCGTTACACCCAAGTTCCAAGTGTTTTTGGTAGAAAACAGCCCCACATCAACACAGATGTGCCGCCTCCAGCCTGCTGCAGGGCCCTGTATCAAGTGCCCCAACACTTCCCAGTTTCAGGCCAGCCAACATGCTTATCTCTGATGCTAACAACAGAGTGAGTGACCGGCCATTTCCTCTCATTCAGTTTGATTTACACTTCTTCCTGAAAAACTGAAAGGAAAACCCATGCACTTAATTCACAGTGAGGAGTCTCAGAAACGGCTGTGCACATCCCTGCCTGGAGCGTACATGTGAGAGAGCAAGAGCCTTGAGCGCACTTCAGCTGTGCGTGGTGTGTTCCTCAGCACACCAGCAATTGTGTTCTTTTATTATTCCTTCCCAGGGCAGGGTCTAGCCTTGAGCACAAAAACAGCTCCCCAGTCCACCTCTCTGCCTCATCATTGCTCGCTGCACCCAGCAATGACAGGGACAGAAGGGGGTGCATGCCCAGCCAGCCATCTCCCTCCTCTTCCATCAAAGAAAGCCACAGTCCAGGCACTGCTTTTCTTTTGCCTCTACCTTAAATCCATGTTTTCATTTAATCATCGCAGTGTAATTTCTCTGGTGAGCCTGCCTGCCCTGCACTGATCCATTCAGAGCAGCAAGCGGAGGGGCCGCGCTGCGATTCCTTACACTGGAGAGCAGAGGCAGGCAGGTGGCAAGGCCAGCGGCAGCCAGCCGGGCCCGCGGTCACCATGGAGACGGGCCAGGCCTGCCAAGGAGGAGCGCTGCAAGCCAAGGCGGGGGCGAGGACAGGCACATGGAGACATAGGTTGGGATTATCTGTCACTGAGGCCTCCAAGGGGCTTGACGACCCCAGGCGCAGGCTCTTGGCTGGCGTTCTCCTGCTCAGGCAGCCAGACATTGAACTTGCCCTTTGCCAGGGAGAAAAAGGGAGGAGCTGGAAAGGAAAACTGGCCCCATCTCAGACAAAGAGTCTTGTAAATTAAACAAAAATCCTAACAAACAAAACCCCAGCAAAAAAAGCAAATCCACTCCTTTTCCTCCATCATGAAGTGCACTGGCTTGACTCAAGCCTACATGCAGGATCCTGCGGTCTCCATTGTGCTCTGAAGATCCTTGTTGCAAATAGAGTAAATGGCCTGACTCAAAGCCTTTTGAATTGAATTGAAAACCTCCAGTGGGCTTTATTGGTTTTGGATCAAACCCAGAAGAAACAGGTAAGAGCTAGACAAAATGTGCTAGGAAAAATCCCATTGTGAATGGATGTATATCTCTGACTGTAGCCAATTCCCTGTAAGCATTGAAATAAATGATGCACAGCTCCACACCCCAGCAGCAAGGCATGCACTCCATGCATTCTCCATGGCCTTCCCAGTAATGTGGATATGACAAAAAAATGCTGCCAAACCTAGATGCATATATTAAATTATGGTTCAGTATTGTACTGTATTACCTACAGGCTGAAGAAATATATGTGACAGTGATTTGTTACCCAGGAAGAGAAAACCAGTTTTGCTTTTAAGCACTGGTTCCACCTCCCAAGTTTTTAAAGACTGTGATCCAAATCATCAAAATAATTTCACTTAGAAATCAGAAACTGGATAGATACAAGGTTCTATTTATTTGGGGGTTTGTCTGTATATTTAAGGGTCACATTTTGAAGAAAAACTATTTAAAATATCTGTATTCTGAGTTTTCTGTTTAAAAAACAGAGACAAGAATTTCTTCTTCTGAACTTGCCTTCCATCCAAGATATTTTCTGCAGCCCTGAGAAGCAGAAAACTTCTGCTTCTAATCTCTAAGAAGAGATTTTTATTGAGTCATGTGATTCCCAGAGATGATGTAGAAAAGAAAATTCCTTATTTCTTGATGTTATTTCATTATAAGCAGCTTGCTTTTATTATTAAACTGAGACTATGAGGAAGATAACTTACAGGGTTTTTTTGGTTTCTTGGGAGGGATGAAGGGAGGCTAGAATTCTGTTTAGAGCCTCTGCCTTCAAAATCAAGAATGCACAGAAGTTATTTTATATATTTTAACTCAATCAACTTGTTTAGTTTTCAGGTTTTGTCTCCAGAACAAAGTTACTGTGTCATATACTACATAATTTATGTAATTTACCAAACTTACTTTGAGAAAAGACCACTGTGAATGATGCCACCATATTTTAAGTAGTTCTTTATTCTGCTCAGCTTGTTTTAGCTTGAAATTAACTTGATTAGGCTACGAAAAAAAATATTTCAGAATAAGTGCATACCAAATTTACTTGGAAATACTGACTTTATTTTCATTCTGCATCCTGTCTTCACGTTAATCACCTTTCAGGTTCAGAGAAGCTATTATTTGAACTGTGCAACTCTTTCTATGTCTCTCCCTAACCAATTTTTAAAGTTTTAAAGTACATAAAAAAAATATTATACTCAGTTTTGGGGGAGATGTAGATGAAGACAGGGCCTTTGATGAAAGCTGAAAACAACCCTAAGTTGAAATGGCAAGTGGCATTAATTTAAGTACATCTCCTATGAGCAAACCTTAGCTCAGGCAATACTCAAAGCTCCTTGGAGCTTTTGGTCGGTTGTTGCAGTTTGCAATGTAAAAGAAAATCAGAAGAGTTTTGAGTAAGACAGGACAAGGCCATGGCTGGTTTTCAAGTCTTTGATTTAAAACAGTTTCTAATTATGGGGGGAGCTTTTTTTTTTTTTTTACCAAATCCTTGGAGGCAGTCACCTGATCTAAGTCACCAGTTGACACCTAGCAGAGTCAACTCTCTGCTAGGGAGTTACCTCTTGCTAGCTGAGCTGTTTGGCTTAAACTTGCACCTTCTACTTGTTGATTACCTTATGCAAAAAGTGAATACCTAGTTAATTACTATGTCTCAGATGAAAAGCAGCAACATTACTCCCTAGAAATTAATTGCTTTTTCTTGTGAATTCATTCCTATAGTTACTTTTGTAAGTAGTTTTATTGATTCAGGGGTGAGATTAGGGTCGGGCTTTTCCTGCACGATACCCTATTCATGAAGATTGCACGTTAAATCTTGCCATTTTTCTTTTGTTTCCTAATTCCTTCATCATTTGTAAATGACAGCAAAATAGAGCTAGAAACTCCAAGGATATGCAAAAAAAATTCCTTTGAAAGTAAGAATTCTGCTTACTGTCATCTGAAAAACTCTATATTCTCAAATCTTCTGTGATTTAGCCTGTGACTTAATTCACTATATGGTGCTGACCAAGGAAAGAAACTTAAATCATGTTTGGTTCTAGTTTTTGCACCTGTTAGAACAAAAAAAACCCAAACAACAAAACATTGAAGAGAAAAACATTCCTGGGTTGTATGCCTTTAGAGGTACATCATTTAAGGTATCATTGATGTAACTTCGGGAATTTCTCATCTGTCTGTGACTTTTCAGGCCTGATATCTCCATCACACTCTGCTGAGCCAGGTTAATAAGTGAGAACAGAGACACTCACATTACAAATTAAATAAATTGGAAGGACACAAGGAGGAAAACAAAGGGAAAAAAAGGAAAAGAAGGGAAAGACAAGGAAGGAGATGAGTGATCATACCTGATGTTCTATTCCTTTGCCAGTGGTCTGGGAGAATCCCTTCAGCTTTATCACACTCAGCTAATACCCTCCACCTCTCTCACACACTGCAGATTAATTGATCACTGCATGTATTTTTGAGTCCCTCTGTCCCATTTCCAGTCTGACGGTCAGTGGATCTTATGGTCATAATCCATGTTGAAAAAATTTAAGTTAATACATGGCAGAGTGTTAATTACACCATTATGAGCAGTGGTAGATGTGGAGCTCTTTCCTAAGTCTGCTGGCTGGCACCCTGACTGACTGTTTTTATTTGTGGCCTCACCACAGAATTTTTGTGTGTTTGAGAATAAGCCAGTTTACCACTCTACCTCCAAGTCTTTCAAGCTTTAAAATGCAACACAACCTCACCATGAGACTTAATTAGGGTCCAGAACACTGGTTAGAATCAATGGCAAAAGAGGCTTTTGATCTCACAGAAGGTTAATAATAGGATCTTAATATCTGTAAGGTACTTTAAGACACTTGGAGGAAAGGTGAAATAATGTAATAAGGAACAACAACAAAAAAAGTCGCTGAATTCTGAGCATGCTGAGTTTGCATTGCATGTGGCTTGTCTGTAGATGCAGAATACTATAAAGAGGTAATTACTTAACTTTTTCAAAATGGGGCTGCAGTGGGAAATATAAATGCTAGGGAGGTCTGCTTTTTATACACAAAATATGTACCAGCAGCAGCTTTATGATCATTTTGTTACAGCTCTTAAAATGAGTCGGCGTGCTAGACTTCCACCTGGTTCCTGTTCTTTTTTTGCTTATCTTGCATGCATGTATTAAATGCCTTCCTGGAACAGACAAAATGGTAATCTAACACTGGGAGCTTCTCTCTTTTTTTGAGAGAGTTGGGGATCTGTCGACCAGGATCATTTCAGAGCAAAGTCCACTGTTTAGTAAATATGGTCAGGATCTCCATGACTACAGAGGAAGATAGTGATGTATTTGCAGCCTTTTGGGTTTTAATTTTCTTCTTAATTTCACCTTACCTGGAATCTTTCAGTTACCAATGTCCAAAAGTTCAGCTCATCAACATCTGGAAATAAATGAATAACTAGATGCATCCAAACCAGAAAAGCAGATTGAACTTGGAGGAAATTTTAATTTTAAGTGTATGTCTTGGACTTCTACCAAAAGCCCTTTAGAATGTCATTGTTCTTTGGGGGAAATTTGAATGTGGACAAAAAGACCATTAATAAAGGCTGTCGAAACATCTGTTAAAAATCTGAAAGTTACAAAATATGCATTAAAAAGATAATTAAATGGAGATGGTACAGTTTAAAGTTCTTCATTTTCTCATTTGTAAAATTCTTCATGCAGTAGGCTTAGGCCAGGTATACCTGCTGGTATATAACTGGATTTTTTATGTTCAAAGAGCAGAAACAAAGACAATGACCAACCATTATCTCCACTCCCTTCCTCAGTTCATAGTTAGAGTGTACAGAAAGATGTTTTCCCTCTCTGGAGAGCAGAGGAGGGAAATGGCAGTTGTGAGCAAGAAAAAAAGGACATTGCTGTTCTGCTCAACTAAGAGGAATACAGAAGACCTCTGCCCTTCTCTTTTTCCTAAGGGATCTGCCTCCTCCTCTACTTAAGATCAGTGTGTGTCTGCTCCTTTCCAAGTATTTCTAGTTGGAAAATAATAATAGAATCTCCCTTCTTTTTTCTTGGCTGAAAAGATTTTTAACTCTGCTGGTTGAGATATCAACCCCAGGCTCACTCTCCACCTGTGCTGGGTGCTGGGGTAGTGTTGGACGCTTCCTGCTCATCCCAGGGAACATGACTGCTGCAGGGGGCTTAAGTCTTGAGTGAAACATCCCCAAATGGCTTTGCCTGTGAATATTCAGAAGCTTTTGAACCAACCATCTGACTAAGGACACCCTACTACTTAGAGATGTAGTCCTCTAAAAAGCTACTTGGAATAAAACCTGTAAGGGTACCTATCCCCCCCATCTTCTCACTGTTGATTTTTGAGCTTTGGAGACTGTATTTTTCCTTTATGAATTTGTATTTTGTGGATTATGATGATGGCTGCTGCCTGAAAAACCAAGTTTTGCTTACTGACAGCCTAGGTCTTATCCTGCATTAGGGATTGCTGCTATACCTGTATGTGTTACAAGTCCCTGAACTGTAAAGGCATACCTGGAAGCATGTCATTAAAAGGGAGCAGCCTGGCTGGGATTATAAAGGAAATAGTAAAGGGCATTTCAGGCAAAACAGATGCAGCCACAGGTGTATTTAGAATGGAGGTGGTTTATGCAGTTCACTTTTTGTTCTGATTGACAATGGTTTGAGAAGACTGTGGCCTGCAAACTCGCTGAGCTAACACTATATCAAGAATAAGGGGCAAGTGTCCAAGTGAATGCTCTTTTAGTAAATCTGACTTCTAACCCAACTACAGCCCAGAAAGGACCAGACGGGGTCATCATTCCCAATAACTACTGTGACTTCTGCCTCGGAGGCTCCAACATGAACAAAAAAAGTGGCCGGCCTGAGGAACTTGTATCGTGCTCAGACTGTGGGCGCTCTGGTAGGTGACTCCTTCTTGCATCTTTCTTGTACAAAGGCATTTGTGTGATTCGGTTATTACACCTTCTGAAGATTTGAAGAAAGGCAGCATATTTGGGAAGGGATAGAATCTTGCCTCTTCTCTGTGCTTGTGGGAAAGGATGACTGAAAAATTTTGTATTATAAACCCCATTGTTGGATTCACATATTTAAACTAATGGGGTCCTATGAAATAATGAAGTTTTAATGTATGTATTGGCTTTTGGGAGCATTCCTACATGTACTAGTTGTTCTTCACATGGAAGGAAAAAATCCTATGACAATTTTACAGAATGGTCTCTGTCTTTAAATGCTGCAATTACAACTAAAAATTACTTACAAGATTTATGAAAGTTGCATGACAAGCATTCCCATTGATTACACATTTCATGCATTTCTTCATCCAAAAAAGAAAGAGGGAGAAAATTACAGGGTAGGTATGGGGCTAGCTGTCAAGAATTATCCTCTTACAAGATGATTATCATTAGTTTTGTTTAAAGAGGTTTTTATTTCTCCCTTTTCTTCCCTTCTCTCTTTTTAAATGTAGACAATTGTGTCTTTCCCATTCTGAGTTGTCTTTATTTCTGGGCTGTTGTTTTCTTCCTTCCTTTCTTTATTTTTTTTTCTCTTTATTTTGGAAAATTTTATACCAGCTGAACAGTTATTTATAGCTCACATAGGAGGTAGTGGTGGTGGTAGAGGGAATTGGGAGACCTTTAACAACTGCATATTCCAGCACTGGTCCAAGTTTCCACTTGTGTTATTTTTGTATAGTGGTGATACTAGTGGTGATAAGATGGTCTTATAGAATTCTGAAAACCAAAGAGGCCTTCAAATTCAGTATGAATGCTGCTCCTTCTGTACTGTAGTCACTGAAAGATGTCTGTTGCTTAATGGCTGAAATGTGATGTGGAATATTCTCATACTAAGGAAATGGCCTTTTTATGCTCCTGCTGAAGTTCATAGTAAGCCTATTACCACCTTCAATGGGAGAACTATTAGACTCTCACTGAAATTGCCTTCTGCAGTTGTTGTGACCTCTGAAGATACTCTGAAATGATTGTGGTCACCAGAGGATCAGTGGCAACTCCTTTGGTTTTCTCCAGGGGCATCCTTACAAATGCTGTGCAGTCAGAGACATGGACCTTTAGTGTATACATGATTACTTCTAATAACTGAAGGGGAAAGTCCATGGGGTCTGTGGTGCCATCTTGGAAGATCATTGCCCTTTGCCTTGATTGTTGTATTTCAATTTAACTAATTTCAACATTGTCCTGATTTGGCACAGTGAGATGGATCCATATTTTATTGCTACTTAAACATTGCTATGGTGATTATATCAGAATGCAACACAAATACATTGATTCCATAGTACGACAGGGCAAGTAGATCAGCCTGTAGCCTAAACTGTGCAAAATCAGTTCCATTAAATGCTATCCTTGTACAAATTCTGACCCACTTGGGTCATTCATAGGGTCTGCAATGCTGTGACTGATGTGTGATGAAAGTGATTAAGGTATAACCACACATTAATCTCTAAACTAAAACAATGAAACCTCTTTGGTGTCTGCCATCTTTCTCTTTTATAATAATGGAGAAAATTTTCATTACACTGAAAGAGAGGTCATGGAAATTATATTGCTTCTTCTGTTCACAAAGTCAGTAAAATCACATTTCTACAATATGGTTTATCTGCCAATTATTTTGTTATATCCATCTTCTTTTTTGTGAACAGGATTTACTTTCTGTCTCAAGCAATGCAGTGTACTTGTTATATGGCTGATTCCTGTAGCTGAAGCAGGGACCCAACAGTTGGTTGCTTAATACCATGCTACTGGTTGTGAATAACAAAATAGGTGTTCCCTAAAATCTCACACTTCAATTTTGCTGGGGCACAAGAGATATCTTTTTCTCTACCTTCCCTAAAGAGGGAATTTGAAGGTTGTACTATTAATCACATAAAAAGGTTGACTGAGAGAAAACAAACCTCAATTTCACAGATTTCAGTATTTGACTTCTCTTTTTAGGAGTCTTCTTATGGTTGTTGTTGCTGTTATTGATATTCTGTGTGGAGAATTTCTTGTTCCATCTTGAAAGTTGGATTGACTCACACAAATTTGAACTTTCCAGTGCTTTCCAAGATGGGTTACTCCTCATCTCAGTTGTTTTAGTTGTTGAACTGTATATATTAGTTCGGGTTTTTTTTTCTTTCTGAAGGACATGCCATGAAATTTGTATTAAAGTATTGGTTTAGGTTACTTCCACTTAGTCTTCAAAATGTATTTCATTTTGTCTGCAGAGAAGCTTCTTTAGCATCAGGTGAAGAATGGGGATAAAAAGTAGTCCTGAGGTTGATGAGGTATCTAATGGCTCACATTTCTCTAGCAGAAAATTTGTGACTGTTGATGCCATTGTGCTTAGAGCTAACAGTGTCTCATTACTTACATGGTCTAAAAATACTTAAAACTTGATCTAAGTAATCATGAGGAAATATTTTACTGTCTTTTGAAGAGAGGAAAACATGATTAACCCTTTCGCTGCTGTAGCTATGGGCACCTGTGGTGTTTGTAGATTCTTTTTCTTGGAAAGAGAAACTGATCCTTTGTTATTTTTCTTACTGCAGTTCTACCTATGCTACGTTGTTAGGGTGCGCGGGCACATACAAGCACACACCTATGAACTTGATAGTCTGACTTGTTTAATGATAATGAAAATGATGAAAAAAATGATGATGATGATGCCTGTTGCTTAACCCATGTGCTGATATATTCATCATACATGTCAGCTCATTTGGGAAGAGAAGGCAGGAGGGACGAAGCAGCGCCAGCACACACTACGGAGGACTTGTTCGGTTCCACGTCAGAAAGCGACACCTCGACCTTTCATGGCTTTGACGAGGACGATGCAGAAGAGCCTCTCTCGAGCCGAGGAGGTGGCTGTGGTGGCAGGTCTCCCTCTGCAGACAAAAAGGGCGGCTGCTAAAATAACTAAAAAGACACAGAAACTCTGAGCTGTCCTTTTCACTACTAAGATTATTATTATCTTTTTCTCTTTTTTAATTTTAGGTCCTCTTGGGTTTTTGTTTGTTGGTTTTTTCCCTCCTCCCCCTTTTTTTGTTATTTTTGTTATGTTTTCCCTGTGGGGTGTACATTGAAAGCACAAGCATTTAAAGCTCTTGACAACTACTTTGAAGAGACAGAAGGTTTTTGATTTTCCTGTTTTGTTTGTTTTGGGGTTTTTTTTTTTTTTGTTTGTTTGTTTTTAATTTTAATTTGTTTTTATCCCACCATACCTCCTTCTCTTTCTCTTTGGAAACATAAAAAGTGGATTTAATATTTTTTTTAATAGTGAGCAGAGTTGATTTTCTTGTCTTTTAATATATATATCAGCAAGCCACAAAAAAATACAGATGGGTTGGAGAACAGAAAGCAAACCCAAATAGTTTTTTTTAATTATTATTATTATTTATATATTCTATGTATTATTAGAAAAACTACTTTTTAAATAAAATAGAAAAAAACCAACAAAAAAGCAATGGATGTCTACTTGATAATAGAACTGTTTCTAGAGAACCACTGTAGGAGGACTTTATCAGGGGACAAGGAAACCCTTGATGTGATGGCTTCTGCATTTTGAGATTTTGCACTTACTGTAGCATGTGAAGTCTGGCTCTTCTCATACATCTCCTACGCTACAGCCTGAAAATACAAGCAGCACCATTGAAGACCATGGCCTTGGGGAACACATTTTCATCTCCTCTGGACACCTTTACACTCAATAGATCTCCTTCTCCCTGCACCCCTCCATGTCTTCCCCACACCGTTCTACTTTTTTTTTTCTTTTCCTTCACCTTTCACTTGATGGACAGCAATTTCCAAGCATAGGGATGGAATATGAATGGCACGTCATAGACATCACAGACAAAACAAAAGGAGGAGCAGAATCCTGGAAGAAATTACATGGAAAAATACCTCACCTATACTATTCTTTCAATTTTTAAATTTCAATTCACAGCATTTTTTCCTGTGTTGCCCTGTTTTTTCTCTCTTTAGTGTCTCATGAGACACTTTATTTACTTTTTAATAGCTTCTTTTGAAATAAACCAAAGCAATACTAATTAAGGGCAGTGGAGAAGAGAGTGACTCCCTTCCCAGCGACTTTCCCAGAAAGGAGGAAACATGCAGCAGGATTTGAAAGGTATGTCCCAGCTGAATGTCTTTCATTCAATTGTGAAATTTCTTGCCCTGGCTTTTCAGCAGACCCCTGACTGAGCTTTGTTATAGCAGCAAGCGCCATGGATTAAATTGTATTATAAGTATGTGCCACATTTATGCCCGTGGTGAAGCTAATGGAAATTTTGTGAGAGCAGGATCCAGACTTGTGTACAGTCAGAAGTGATGCAAAAGGAGTCAGTGTGTAGTTATGTTTTGCTGTCCTAGTGCAGGCAAAAATCTCCCTGGAGCAGGGGCAAGGTTAAGTTCTAAAGATCTATTTTTACTGATGTACATAGTGCAAACAGGGTGAAATCATGACCTGATTTAGAGCAAAAGCAAAAGAGACATTCCTCTGGACAGTGCCTAATCCTTAAACTGTAGGTGTGTGTTATTGATACCAGAGTAGAAGTCTTAGCCTTGCAATAAAGAATTTGGATATGTACAGTGAAAGAAGCCAGACCAAATGGACTCCATTTTTCCTGCTTCTTTGCTAGGATAGTCTGTCTGTGAGAGCAATTTCAACTCTCTCCCACACCTTCCAACCTTGAAGAGAAGGGAGAAACAATTCAGTCTCTTGACTTTTTTATTGGTCTCTTTAGACATGGAATGAGCAGTGGCCAAATTCTACTTTTAGGTATACAGGCATACATCCAAAACATAGGCTAACCGATGTCTAGATTACATGAATAATCTGCCTTCAGGATACTGTTAGAAAACATTACAAATACCTCTGTATGTGTATACCAAAGGACAGGGCATGCCAGAGCCATGCACACTTGCCAGGAGAGAGCCTTGTTTAAGCTTTCCCCATTTTGACAAATCTTTTCTGATGCTATTATATTTTTCCTGATTTATTATAATCAATCTAGTGTCAAATCAATTATATTTTGACATAATGCTTCAATGAGAAGTGTACTTTAACTGATAAAAACATTAATTTCTTCCACACCTGGTCCTTTTTTCCTCTGAAACAGTGCAAGATAAATAGATAATGTTTTGCTACTCTTCTGTATTTACTAAAGCTCAGTCCTTGCAGCACCTGAATTAGGTAGCTGAAACCTACCCAAGTACATCTTTCTGAAGAGCTCCCATCACTGTATAAACTGCAGAACAGGCATACTCTAAATGGAGTTTTTCCAAGTGGAGTCCTTAACATTGTCTTTTGTGAACCATGCCTAACACATTCTGGGCTCTTTTGGAATACAAACAGTGATCAGATGCCCATAATTCATTAAGTCTTGGCAGTTACTATAACAATGCATACAGTCTTCATCCTTTCGCAACCAAACCACCCATCTTTGTGACAACTGGGTAGCACAGTACCCTCAGAAAGAAGCCACAACAGCTCATGAAGTGCATACAAATTGCCAGCTGACATATATTACAGATAGCACAGAAAATATCCTCACAGTTATTTATGTCATTAATGTGTATATGGACGCTCACTCGTTCAATATAGTCCTGAGAGACCAAGTAAGGTAAAATTAATTCACTTTTATGGAGTGAGAGTAGTTCTTGGATTCATCAAGATGCTTTATGAGATTCAGATAACCAACATGAGTTTACTCCAGCAGGCTGACCAGTGTGGTACTGACCATGGGAAGGCATTGATCATAGTGAGGAAATTAGGATGTAGAGTTGGAAGGTAAAAGAGTACTTGTTTAAGCTAGGTTATAAAGTAGTGTTAATGGTGAATATTGCATGGAGTGATGATATGGACATGAAATATTCTCAGGATATGTAGTGCTGGAGTGAAGGCTGGGAACAGGGAAAGAAGGTTAGTAGCTCCTAAGTTGAAGGAAGATGAAAGCAAAGTAAAGCAAAGGGGCTGCTACACAAGACCCTCTTATGAGGGGAAGAATGACAATGTTAATGAGGCAGAAAATATATAGGAGAAGGTTTCATAAGTGCAATTATCAAAAAAAGAAAAAAAAAAAAAGACTCTGACTCTAGCATAACCAGTTCAGAAATGAGAGAACTGCACAGTATCAATTGCATCTTAAAGGGCACATAGCTCCCAAACCAAACTAGGGAGGCATAAAAAAGTTTGCAATGTGAATTCTGTATTGTAACTAAAAAATTATCTTTGAAATCAGAAAGAAATGTGATGCTTTCTATTCCCCAGTGATTTCAGCAGTACAATGAAACTTTCACTTCTTCATAAATTCTTTAAAGGTGTAGCCCTTCAACTAATCACAACCCTGGATATTCCAGTTCTCCTCCAAAGATGTCCTTCTTATTACAAGAAGGTTGGCACAAGGCTGTCCAAAGATTCTCCTGAAACACATGCTCCCAACAAACCACCAAAATAAGACAACCCCAATGTGAAATGTGAATAAAGGGGTGTTTCATTTCAGGCCCTTAATGCAGACTTTTCTGTGTTTAATCATATAAGCTGTCTCCTCAGGCACCTTTCCACTGCTCCATACTAAAGGATCTTAGAAAACATACATGATTTCTGGAGTCGTCCTCTGCTAACTCTGATTCACAGATGGGAGCAGGAGAATAAAGGAAGTGGCATGCTGCTTAAGCAGCTGATAAGGGAGAAGAAAGGCTATATGGAGTGGGCACTGATCCTTAGTCTATTCCCTTTTGAGGCATTTAATTAGTTGAAATTTTAGCAGAGACGGACCTCAGCTTTTTCACGAAAACAGTATAAAATGTCAAGCATGATAATATACACTGAGAAAATTTTAAGCAAATACAGGATTCTGGCATAGAAGTTAAAAAGTAAAAGGAGAACAGGCATATGGTGGAAGAGGAATGGAACTGAAATCTGACTTGCTTCCCTTTGTATCTCTTCCCGTCACCCAGACACTCCCCAGTTTTGTGAGCTGGATATTTTTTCTTGAATATGTAATGGTGCTTGGAATAACATCGTATCTATGTGGTAAGGTCATAAATGATGAGCCTAGGCTGCTGAAACAAGGGCCAGAGAGAACTTTACCACTGACTTCAGAAGGATTACCACTGGGCTTTCTTAACTATTGCTTTTATTGAATGAAACTTCTCTGTTAATACGCTTGCTGGTATGGTGCAGACAAGCTCTGAGATGGCCATTTGTTTCAGCTGAATGTGTTATTAGAGTCCCCTCCCCTCATTGTTTTGCCTTTGAGCTTTTACATTAGTTATTCATTTTGAGTTCCAGTTTGCCATTTTGCAGACCTCAGCTTAGGCTTTTGATTGAAGACAGAGACTCAGTTTGCTGCCTGCTGATGCATGGAGCAAACAAGAACTACACCCAGAGAGTCAGAGTCTGGACAGTGCTGAGGCACCGCTGTGTTCTCTCCTGCCCACTTTGCCTTTCTTTGGTTAATTCTTGCAATGATATTTTGAGATGCACCCTAAAATAATAGCTCAAATACCATGGAACTTGAGGAGTTTTCAAAGCCTGGCTCTTCATGCAATTTGCCTCCTCCCCATGGCAAGCAGTTTTACTGAATCAAATCCTCCAGCAAACATTGTATTGACCCCACTGGGAGTCCTCTTATTATAAAAGCTGAAAAGTCTGCCCAGTGTGTTTTTTGCTGCAACATATGTAGATGTTTCCAGTAAACACCCATTTCACATTCTCCTTTTTTTTTCTGTCCTTATTTTTATGAAATTTGTAGCTATAAGTAAAGTATGAGGCACATGCATGAGTTCATGTGCACATGGGGTTGTTTTGACAAACCTCACAGTGCAGGAATTCAGCTGGGATGAGTTTTTGCTGACTAAGCCATTACAATAAACCGTACCAATCTTTGTTCTCTTTGCCAGATATCTACCAGTGTAGAAAAAACCCAACCTGTATAATACCATAGAATACTGAACTCTGACTACTGAGTCAGAACTATTTCGATATACCTGTCTGTATTTCCATGAATGCAAATTGCCAATTTCAGAGAAGAAAAATTGTAATAACATTTAGAAAAAAACCCAGCTCTTGGGTTTTCCAGGCCTGATAACTCTATTAAGTAGATGCTGCCAGTTCGTATCTTTGACTTACTCTTTTGGTCTCTGGCAGCTCCTAAGATTTTGGACCTTTGTGTAATTTAGAACTGATAGGAGAGATGTGGGAAAATATGGGAAGAGGCACTTGCATTTTGTGGAAATAAAGAGATTATTTTGTTTGCTATCTAATTCTGCTCAGGTTCTTAGCAGTATGTAACTTAGTCAATTCATGGAATAAATGCAATGAAAAATGCAATCTTTCATTCTTTCCAGAAGTTATTGCATTGCTGCTACCCCATGGGTATCGTTTAGACTTCTGAAAATGTCTTTTGTACCATGGTGCAAAAGGAAGCTTGTGGCTTCCTACAAATAATTAGCAATAGAGCAAGGTAATTAGAGCAGGATTTCATAAGCAAAGGTCTTAACCTCTACTGAAGAGGCAGCTATCTAAGGTGACTGATGAAGGTTATTTAATAACATTCCCAATAAGAAAGATTGACAGTGTTCAGTGCCTTTCATTTTGATATGCTTTTTCTTATCCTGTTTGCTTTGTGTTCATTTATGGCTTCCACAGTCAGTGGAAACTGAGTCTGTTGAGCTATATTTTCAAGGAACTAGAATGCAAGCAATGTTGGAAGTTTGGTTTGTGCTGTTCCTGTTTTTTTTTTTTCTGAACACATGCTTTTTTTGTCTGCTTGAGTTTGTTCAGTTTTACTTTGTATTGCTTTTCCCTCTGCAGTCAGCCCTGCCCTCGTGGATTCCAGCAGCCTTCAAGCAAGACATTTCAGAAGAAGACTGAGAGAAGCCAGGATGCTTTGATACTTCTTTCCTTGCCCTGACTCTTCCACACCCGAGTTCCATCTGGCACAGGAGCCTGGACTGTGGGAAGATGTCTGCCAACTGTTGAGAGAAGTTCTGGGGATGCCCTGAGCTGGTGCAATACAAAGAAGTTTTTTGAAGTCTTGATTTCACTTTCTTTTAAGTGTGTGTATAAACCCAGGTCAGACTGGAATGATCTACAGTAGAACTGACTGAAAAACAAACTGAAAAAGGCAACTATTTTATTTATTTCAATATTTAAAAAAGAAGTGCTGAAGTTGCACAGTATTTTTGTTTGAAATACATTTTACTTCAAATTTTAAATGCAATTTTGTGAAGACATGAAATTTTAAAAAGCACTTACTGTAAAATAAAGACTGAATATTTACTTTAAGGAGAAAACTTTTTTTAAATAATGAAAATAAAGTTCAACTCTGCTCTCTCTCTTACTTTAAAGAAGCCATTCATACATGTGCTGGGTATCTTTGTGTTTTGAAAATTGGATGTGGTAAGTGAAGATTGTTCTGGTTTATTTTCTCCTTAATAATATTATCCTGTTAGATGCTCAAAACTTACTTTGCTGTACTGTGTAAGGCACAAATCTGAACAAAAACTGTTCTGTTGGAGTAGTGAAGACCAGGCTCAGTGGTTGAATTTTTTTGTTACCAGATTTTGTGTCCATTTCAAAGAACTGTCTTCTCCCAGAAGGATTGATGTGTCTCTTCTGCATGGTAAAAGAGGTTTGCTCTTGAGCAACTCTGTGAAATACTTCTGCTGAAAGAGGGGTTTAAAAATTGAAAACAAATCTGTTCATTTTTGTATTATTTTTTGCTTTGGTAATTCCACAGCTGATTGTGAGTTGGTTGTAAGGGAAGTATCTAAATATTAGGTGCTCTTGGCATGGATCTTGCTGCCAAGGATGATGTAATGTGTAGAGAACTTGTGTACTTCAGCCCTGTTTGAAGTGGTAGAGGACTTCAAAAAGCATACAGGTGCAACCACACGTCCGCAATAAGCAACAGGGGTTACTATGCAGGAGAAAAATACGAGTTCCCACAGCACTCCTAAGTTGTCCTGTCAGGCAGCGGGGAGGGATGGTCATGTCCCAAATTGTGAGTTGTTAGGCATTTTCCTGGTGAAAAAGGTTTTCTTCTTCATAGAAGCACTGGAGGGTTTTGTTGGCTGCCAGATGTGCTTGCAGTGGATGGCACAGGCCTGTTCAGTGTTATGTGTGATGCAGTCTAGTAGGGATGCAGGATAGCCTTGTGTCCTAGGAGAGGAGTATTGGACTTGGCTCTGTCTGGCACCCCTGTTACAGAGGAGAAGCAAACTTAGGGCAAACCACACCACCAATTATTGGGATTGACCCTCAGGATATAGGCAGAAAAAAAAGTAGTTTTGTTAATGTGGCTTACATTGGCTTTCAGAATGAAAAAACTATGTCTACAAAAACGCATGCTGACTAGGTGAAGCTGACAGAAAACCTGATACTGTGTTGTGTTTCCTGCACACCTAGAACAAAAACTCACCTCACTGAGAGGTTTCTATGTGTCAGTAGCAGCAGATTTTTTACTCTTCTCCCTTTCCCTTCTCCCACTTCTTCCCAGGTTAAAACATAAGGTCAAAAATAACTATGTAAGGTAGACCTGCTCCAACTAAATTAAATGACAATTTAGGTCCTAATTGGCCTCTTTAGCAGGATGGGTTTGCTTTGCTCATGTTGTTGGTTTCTAAACTTGCAGTGGGGAACTGCCTCTAGAGGAAAAAAAAGAAATAAGTTTTCATTTCATCGAAATATAAGACGCACAATTGTAATGAAGATTTGAAAACTGTAGGGTCTGTGTTCAGTTTGTGTAATATTCCTTCCAAATAAAAGTTCTGCTTCCAGCATCCCTACTGTATATTCCTCTGTAAATATTACTTTCCCAAAGCAATTCCACAAAGTCTTTTTTAGTGCAAATGATCTTTTAAAAAGACATTGTTGAGTAACATATATGTACATTTACTTTTCTAAGCTCTCCATTGTTTATAATACTCTCTTTGAAGCTTAAAATAAAACTTCCTCCTCTATTGATTTTGTTTCCCTTTTCCATTTTGTAAATTATGACTTTTGTCCCCGGATTTTGTTTGGTATTTCCTAATGAACCATGACATTAACCAAGAATTACCTTAATTTTTCTCTTTTACTTTCTCTTCTCCATTCATTGGACTGCAGAAAATGATCCCGTTGCTTGCTATAGTGAAGGTAGGCAGGAAATAAGAAAGTGCTTCTCTATAGGACTCATTATAAGAGTGTTTTCTATCATTTGGTGGTAATAGAGGATCTTCCTAAGTGTGCTTGTATTTTAATGGACTTCTTCATGAGGTTAGTAGAGTTGTATTAAGGTAGTTTGCAGTCAAAGGTGGAATCTAAGGTATAGTCTAAGTCTAAACTGTTTGCATAGATTTTAGTGACATTGCCTTAAGGAGTCCTGCCCCTACCTATGCTGTTACCACTCCAGTCACTGAAGTAACTGGAAGCTGTGGTCCCCTTTGCATTTCACAGTGCTGGCATGAACCTTCCCTTTCCCTGTACATGCATTAGATTAATGATATGGCTGTATAGAATGAAAACAGAAAGAGGAGATACTGTTTCAGATTAGATGCTATCTTTTTAGGAAACTGTGTGTGACACCTTCCTTAATGTGTTATTTTTTATAAAGCTCTGTTATACAGATGGGCTCCTACCTGCCTGATTCTTAACATCTGTGTGACAGACCATGTGTCTTTGTGGCAGATAATAAACTATTCTTCTTCTTTTATAGCCTTTCCCTGTAATTTTTTATTTTTCTCAGGTGTAATTTCAATTTCCATTAGTGTTTTGGTTTTCTACTCTTTCTTTGGGTCAGTACAAGTTGAAAACTTCACTGCTTGCCTTCAGACCTTGTCTTTACCTGTGCAAGGCCTTTGGCCAATTCATTGGAGGAAGAAGGAAATAAAAAGGCATTTTCAGCTACCTTTGCTGTCACTGTAGCACTTTGCAGCCTGCCTGGGATCTCATAGAGCAGCTCACGGATTCCTTAGTGGATTGTCCTCAGCTGTTCTGTGGCTTCTTTTTCACTTGTTGTGCACTGGGCACCAGAGGCAGCTGAAAAGGTGGGGCAGGTGCCAACTATCTCTGAGCCGTGCTGAGAAGGCAGCTGTGATAGTTTCCTTAGAGTGCACACAGAGGGATCAAATTACTGCTTTTACCCTCATATTCTTCCATTTTCCCTTTGTAATTTGATCTCAGATATTCCTACAACTATAAGAACTTCTTTTTCGTATGGATTTCATTGGGGCAGATAATCTTTTCCTACCTGAATGCAGAGAAAGAAGGAGAGGGTTTGTGATGGCTCCTGGTCAGTGCTGCTGTTTGTGTTCTTCTCTAAGCTCCTCTTGAGCTTTCTGCTCTGCTGGAGAGGACAGAGAGACCTGGACAGAGGTTGGACTGAAGGTGAAGCTGAATACTGACAAGAGGGAGGGAAGGAAGGAAGGAAGGAAGGAAGGAAGGAAGGAAGGAAGGAAGGAAGGAAGGAAGGAAGGAAGGTGTCCCATC
>JANPWX010000059.1:438618-538136 GCA_024734555.1 Trochalopteron elliotii
GGAAGGAAGGAAGGAAGGAAGGAAGGAAGGAAGGAAGGAAGGAAGGAAGGAAACTGCTTGTGGCATCAGTGCACTAGGTCATCTCCCATTCTAACATCCATTGCCATTTTCATTGTCCTCAGTGTGATGATGCAGAGTGCAGAGCGAGATATTTCTGCTAAAGTTGCCAGTAGTGAGGTGAATGTTGAAATTGGCCTTTATGGATGTCTGTTGACACCTTGTTTAGATGAATGGGATCCTCCCCACCACAGCAGCACTGTTGTTACAGGCTATCAGACTCCAAGGAACGTCTCTACATAAGTCTTAGTACTTTGAATATTTTTGTGCCTTTTTTTCTTTTTTTCTTTTTTTTTTTCTATTTTGTTTTTAAGCCACAGACCTGTAATTAGAAATGTTAAAGAAAAAATGTAGTTTTGCAGAAATTATCTGAACAGATAAGCCCCTGAACAGATTTATGCTGACATAAATAGATCTTATTTTCCTGTTTGGAGAATGGCGCTTGCCAGTGAGAGTGAGCGATGACAGCAGGAGGGACTAAAAGTGCCTTTCAGCACTGCAGCAGTTAATGGGTGCCCCCAAAACTGTGTTTCCCTGGACTGAGACTGAGCTGAAGGCTGTCAAGGCTGAGGTCTGGAATCCTGTTTTCTCTGGGTGGAGTGAAAACAGCATCAGCTAATTTGCTTTGGCCGGAACAAGAATATTGCACTGGTTTAAGCTTTATTCCAAAATTTTGCCTGCAATCAGAAAAAAGAAATCTGATTAAATTTGCATCTTGGATTTGTGAGCCCTACTTGCATTTAAATCCATCAGCCTATAGATGATAAAGAAAACCCATAACACTTTCTCTCTAAACCCAAGATTTTAATTCTCATTAGCAATGACATAGACTTCTCTGTACCCCATCCTATCCCTGTTTTTGGAGATGGATGAATAAGACCTCAACTACATAAGGCATGCATAGCAGAGCACATTAGCAATGACTACTGCCCTTAGCTTTGGCTGGGTGTGTCCAGATTGTGGCTTGATGTTTTTAAGACCTCCATTATCCCTTGGAAATTATTTCATAAAGACTGTATTTTGTTTGCTGCACTAAAGCTGGACATTTGGCACATTTGGCCCTAACTTTGATTTTAATGACACGAGAGCCATCCATCTGTGGCACCTCATGACAGGTTTTGAAGACTTAACTACATTTTCTGCTGTTTCAAGAAATGCTCTTGCAGTGTGTGTTAGAAACTTCTACTATCACATCTGTTATTTCAAGTTTTGTCTTTGCAGGCTGTAATTCTTCATGATTCCATGGGGGGTGAACCATGGTGGGAGAAGGATGGCATTTACTTTCATGAAAGCACAGATTTCTGGAGCACAGTGTTGTGGCTAATATTGCCATCCATAATTAGAAGCAGGTTTGCTTAATGTTGCCTAAGGCAGCTGTGGTAACTTTGAATGATCCACAAGCCAACCATGGCACTGTTTTAAGGAAAAGGCAACATGATTTGAACACTGAACTGGGCAGTGGGCTGAAGCTCTTGGAACTTCTGCTGCCTGTCTGAGAGAGCTTGCAGAGGGTACTTCTTTTTTGGCAGCTCAGCTGATGGATGGTACCTCTTGAGTAAGAACAGACATAGCCTCCCTTCAGTGTCTTAAAACTGAGTGGTTTGGGGTTTTTTGGAGTGGGGTTTAATTTCTCAGTGCTGTTTACCTTCCATAATCAATTCTCAGTAAAACCTAATTTATAACTAGGTTTGCATAGGTGTTAAGAGTAATTTTTTCCTTGGACTGAAGCCTCTTCCCATTACATTTCTTCAGTCTTTGCTGTTAAGTGTCTTCACATCAGTGACTTCATTGTGGACTGCAGGAAGTGAATGAAGATGACCAAATTTTAATATACAGCCTCTTTTTTGAAACAGAGTAGAGATTTTAAGTAATGCTGGAGATGGTTTTGTCAAGCATTGCTGCAGACTTAGCTTGCTATTTTGTATTTCTTTCCATAGCCAAGAGCCATTAAATTCTTCATATGATGATTTCAGAAATCAGTATTGAGGCCAGCTCCCCAAGGTGAGAGGAAGTCATTGGATGGGAAATAGTGGAAAGCTGTCCTGTCACTAAAGGGGTATTTTTATTTTAGTGTTAACCAGTGTGACATAGCTTTCAAATTCATGTAGCACTTTGTGCAGTAGAGTTTGCATGGAATGGTTTTAAGTCAATGTTCGAGAAATTAATTTTCCCCTGTTGGTACAAATCATAGTTGCTTCACATCAGTGCTCTGCTGGGAGTGGCTTAAATATGTTAAACAACACTAAAGTCTTTCCAGCCCTTTCCCCAGGTTCAACAACTTGTTTTAGAGTACAGTGAATTCTGGATCAGAAGTCTCATCCATTGCTGGAATATCTGGATTCTTAAAGAGAAGGTCCCAGGACTTCTCAGATCTTTCTATATCGACTATGTCTCTGAATGTGTCCATCAGCCTTGGGGCTTACAATAGTTTTAACTGTCCATAAACTCTTTCTAGGCTGAATTTGCTGTTGTACTGTTCAAGCATGCAGATGGCTCAGAGTTGTGTATTCCTTCATCTGGAGAAAAGGACCTTCCCCGGCTTAGGGGACTTCATTTCCCTTGCAGCCTCTTCATTAACTAGCTCTCCAAGACCCTTTCCTGACTTCCATTAAGGGTAAGACTTTACAAGTACTTAGCGAGCTGAAAGAACGGAGATGAATTTCCTAAGGACATCCACAGCCATTATATTCCTCTGTGACTGTTTACATGTTTAAGGGTCTGGAAATACCTGAAGAAGAATTAGTCCCCATTAGGCTCAGTGCAGCTATCACTGAGAGTTGCCAGACATCTTGTGGGTGGTGGGATCCCACCTAACAAGTGTACATTGCAGGTGATGAACACCCTCAATAGCTCTTAAAAGTGAAACGATTTGGGGTGCCCACAGTCTGGTCAGATCAAGCTATAAGAGAGGATTTCCCAACTTCCTGGCCATTAACAGAACCACCGAGCAACAGTCATGCTGGCCAATGGAGCAGCCAGTTAAAAGCAGGGTCAGAAGAGTCACAGATTGTTGTAGAACTGTGGAAGGTAATTTTCTTTACTTAAATATTACACTTTTGTATAGACATTGTTAAATTATTCTTTTGGTGCGGAAAAATATCAAGACTAGTGAACAGTTTAATGAGGGACATTAGTGTCCACTGCCATGGAACTAGCTGATTTCTTGATTAGTCTGATGAGGTATTTAGTTATTATGAGTTATTGGTTGTGTAGGTTAAAGCAGCACTATTCACTTGGTACAGGTTGAGGAATGGTCAGGACTTTGACTTGACTAATCTGGGGTGGAAGGTCTGGTGAGCTCTAAGAAAAGAGATGATGGATTTTAATCAGATGGTCTTCCACTGAAGAAAAAAAAAATCCTACTGTTTTAATCTCTGGCAGCATTTTGTTGGACATTTACTCAAAAGGGCCATTGAAACAACTGAACTGAAAAATAGCATGGGTGAGGATAAAATATTTTGGTTTGATTTGAAATGAAACACAATCTCTCCTTCTCAATGAAATGACCCTTTCCCACTGCCAACTGTGCACGGGCTTGAATGAAACATTTCATCTGTGACTATTTTTTCTCTTTCTTAAAAACAATTCCCTTGAGTTCACTTTTGAAGCAAGGTACTGCTCCAAAATGAAAGTCCAGTTTCTTGTTTGTGAGACACTGGTACAAAATGTCTCAACCTTTCTGAAAATCAGTTTTTCGCCCTGCCACCTCTTAATCCTTTCTTCCCTCCCACTTACTTTTGACTGAAAGTACTTTGTTCAAATTCACTCCTTCACTCAGATGTTTAGATCACCTTGAAACTGCATTTTTTAGAGAGTAAACAAAGACATTTCACTCCCTCCTACCATGCTCGTACTGATGCTCTTCAGCATGTGGTTATAGCACTTACTTACCTCTAGATATTGATGTTGCTGGGAGTTTGGTGGGGAAGCAAAAACTGCTGCCTTGTTGATGAAATCTCTATTGACACTTAAAAATTCCCAACCAAATAGGGGCTTTAACTGACAGAGAAGGGAAAAAAATCAGTGTTTTCCAGCTTTACAAACAATGGAAAGTGTGCATGAGGATCACTGCCTGTTTGCCAGCTGAAAGGGATTCTTTAACTCAACAAGGGACTGAAGTAACTTGCTCCAAATTGGTCTTGTGTTGAGTGAGGCAGTTGTACTTATGTCTGAATATACAGTCACATTAACAACAGTGTAAATTATGCTTCTGTGAGAAAGACAGACCTCTTGCATTTTCAGCATGTTCACACCAATTATCAGTCATTTACCCACCATGTGCTGAATATCTTTACCTAGATGGTATGTGGTTATCTCATGTAAGAGCAATGAGATCTCTGTCTATGCAATGGCATGGTGTCTTCTGCATAGTTAAGTTTCTTTAATATTAAAATGATGACATTTAAATAATTTCTCTGGAGTTTGCCATTTGATTTGAAGTTTCTGGAACTGTGCTGGCAGAGAATTCCTCTAGAGTCTTTCCTTAACCTTTCTAGAAAGTTAGTCCAGAGATTAGTAATAGTGTCTCTTATTCCCCTTTCCTTTCTCCAAATTAATCAGCTTATCCTGTTTCCAAGTGACAGTTGTGTTTATGAGATGTCTGTTCTGTGACTCATGGGTGAAATCACCTCTCAAGTTCTCCCCACGGTCCTTGATGCTTGAGGAGGACCATGGTGGTGCGGTGGGGTTATCTTGGTGTTCTCCGAAGTGACTGGGTGAGCAAGGCCTGTTTTTAGTGAAGAGGTGTCCATGTCATGACACATCACCTGCGTCGTGTCCTCCTGCAGAATCCCAGTGGAGAAGCCCCTGTTGGGAGTGCTCTGGGGAAAAAGAGGTGTCCCATCCACTGCTGCCACTGGCTCAGGTTAGACACCCTTTGCTGGGTCAGTGTGAAAATCCTGGAATCTTTTCAAATGCTGCCTTGATATCAGGGGCAGTGCCAGGCAGCACCAGGCATTCCTGCAGGCGTGCTGCCATCTGTGGCTGTGTTAGTGGGGCAGTTTAACAGCAGGGGTACTGGGGAAGGACCAGGTATTTGGGCAGCAAATGTGGGTTCAAGCAGGTAGCAGAGTCCTTGTTCATGTTAAAGAGAGGGGAGGAGGGGCAGCACTGATATCTTGTTTTATGGGGGGATTTAACAAAGGCACTGTGCTTGCGGAAGGCTTTTCAGGCTGCCATTTCCCTAGCATTTTAAATACCACCCCACTCCTCTCATTATAGCTGGGGATTTTGGCTTTCCCAGGGGGGAGGAGATGTTCTAAATGGGCTGCCAGGGAGGTGGATTTAATGCACTAGGAAGAGCTGGCTTCACCAAGTTAAAAAGCAAAACAAAACCCAATCCTCCATTCCTATTTTTAGTGTTTATGACCAAGTATTTTTGCTTGGTTGCTCATTTTGAAAGGGTTTAGTGAGCCTGCCAGTTGATTGAAAGCTCTGTGGTGTGTGAGCTGGCCTGGCTGGGGAGCCTGCAGTGCATAGCGACGAGGTCGGAGCTGTGCCGGAGGTTTTTTTCCACTGCAGTTTGTTGAAGGGTAACGAAAATGTCCCCAGGGCAAAGGGGATGTTGGCTTTCCAGGTTGTGGTGATTCATCTTGCCTGGATAAGCAGTCTTTCTCCCACTCCTGCATTTTCATCTCC
Organism: Trochalopteron elliotii; assembly: GCA_024734555.1. Lineage (NCBI taxonomy): Eukaryota > Metazoa > Chordata > Aves > Passeriformes > Leiothrichidae > Trochalopteron > Trochalopteron elliotii. The sequence goes on from JANPWX010000059.1 coordinate 444,313, forward strand.
ATCTACCTCACCCCCACTTCACTGTGCAACCAAATGCAAAGCCAGCCCCTCTCCACGCAGGGGTTCTGCTGGGGGTCTCCGGCAGCAACCCCGGTGAGCTGCACTGCGTGGGCAGCATTAGCATTCAGTGCCTGTCCTCCTGGCCAGTTCATGTTCTATAAATGGGTTTATTCTCGTTATTAGGAGCGATGTCCCCGGCATATGGAGTCCGTGCGGTGCCTGCAGGCAGGTTTCCTTCCTGTTGGTGTTGGTAAGCAGCCCAAGTGCCTCCTGGCAATTAGCAGATCGTTACCCATAATGCAGCACGCAGCGATGCAGCCTGGTGGTTTTTCTGGAGGTCACTCTGACCTAATTCACCCCCAGGAATTGTACAGTGCTGGCATGACTTACCAGTGCATTAACAAGCTGATGCTTCAGTACAAGGTTATTTGAGTGCTCCCACATTATTTTTCTTAGGCAAGAAATAGCCATTTTGTCTGGCAGCCAACAGTGGTTAATAGGGGCTAGTCTGGAAGAAGAGGGAGCCGAGTGCTGTCTGGTTTGGAGATGAGACATCAGGACATGTGGCATCTCCTTTGGCTTTAAGGCTGGGCACTGTTTCTGGTCCCCCAGGTTCTGCATTACCACAGCATGTCTGCACTGAGAAGAGCAGTGTGTGTCAGGTGTGCCTGAGTCGCCATGGCTTGGCTCCAGAGGGATGGCCATGTGCCCCAGATCTGCCCCAGTCTAAACCCTTGGGAGATATGAAATGGAGGTGCAGATTTCAGCCTGTCCCAGGCAGTTTTGGAAGGGCAGGTGTGCCTGGCCAGAGGGGGACACCCACACAGCAGCAGAAACCCTGGCAGGGCTCATCCTCCCTCTGGCAAACCTGAACACAGGGCAGAGGGCCTGGCTGCAGCATCACCAGCCCAAATCAGGGTGTTCTCCCAGGGCAGTATTTTGTGTGCACCAAAGTTAATTGTTGGCAGTTTTTAGAGACTTTTAAAATCTCTAATTTATTTTCATTTCTCCCTGTTAAGATGAATATGGCTGGATTGTGCACGCTGAGGAAGGGGCATACTCAGGGAAAGGCACACACAAACCTATTGCAGTAAAACTGTTTTAAAACCTTTCTCAAGCAGTTTTCCTGTACGATATGGGGCATCTGCTACCACGGGGATGGTGTGTGGGGAGTGATTTGACTGACAAACCATTAGGAAGCCCAGAATAACTCAGTCCTGACTTGTCCCTTTGCATGCTCCAGAGATCACCCCAGAGTCCCACCCAGTTCCTCCTGCCTTGTGCCAGAGTTACACTGCCTTGTCCACAGCTGGTCTCCATGGGTGCATGTGGGTCTGTGCACACACATTTGTGCACGCTTCATTTTGTTTATGCACGAATGGCCCGAGCCAAGCTTTGCTCTTCCTATACCCTCTAACCCAGGCTCCTTATCCCAGCTGATGCTCTTGATGCTTAAAATGGTTTCAGAGGAAATTAAGCAGCATTGTAGAGTCAAAACTGTGCATGAGTAGAGCTGGTGGGTGGACTTTCCTCAGGCAATGAAATTTTCTGGAGAGTGCCTGGAGATGAGGGGTCTTTTGGCAGGAGCTTACTCCTTTGCTCCCCGTGCCCTTTGGTGTTTGCATGGCTAAAGGAAGAGCAGGGCAGTGCAGGAGAGTGAGCTGCAAATGCTACCTGCCACACACCACCTTTTTATAGCTTCCCCAAGATCCCTGGCCTTGATTTCCAACACAGGTCTGTCCTGCTTTCTCCAATTACATCTGCCAAACTGCAACTGGGGCTGAACCACTACCATTTACACAGGGGTTTTATTTGTCCCTTGGGTGAACAATTAAAGTGGGCTCTCTTGTATCAGTGCCAAATATTTGAGCAATTGTTTGTAATTTATATAAGTTCTTCCACTGGAACTGGCAGTACTGAGAAGCAAACCACCACCTCCGGAGTGCAGCTGGCCATCAGTCCTGCTACTAATGCAGCAGAGTGCCCCTTCTCTTTTTGTGGGCTCAGTTTTAGCTCTGTCCATGCTGGCCAGAACAACTGTAGGGCCAGAAAATGAAATAATAGGAACTATAAGCTCTTCTACAGCTGAGTGGTTTCAGAGATCCATCAATTATTAAAAGCATTAATTCTTCCACAATTACTGGCACATTGTGACATATTAGAATAGAGGAGAGTTGGTCTCTGACCAAATCAGACTGACCAGACTATTCAGTGAAACCACTGAGTCCTGTTGGACTCACTTCTTTAGCAGAGTTGGCAGTGCTGGAACACACTGGGAGAAACAGCTAGGTTTTCTCACTTCAGTCAGGACACAGAAATCCACAGTGGTGATATTTCCTCTCCTGTCTGATAATAATAAACCCCAATGTTTTGCCTATGAGACTTTCTTTTGTTTGTTCGTATCTTTTTCTTAGAAGCTGGATTGAGCAGGGCCCTATACTGAAGGGGGTGAGACAAGAGCTTTTCACCTGCAGCCTCCAACACCTACCCCTGTCCTGGCTGCCAGCAAAGATGTTACATTTTTCTGTGATGAAATCCTCCTGCTTCTCCATATCACAGAGATAGTGTGGTAGGTGGTGCCTTGGATCCTCACCCCACAAACACTTTTGCAGGCTTCTGTTCATGAGAACCTCCATGTGAGCAGGCAGGCATATGTCTCTACACTGTAACACCTTCACATTGCAAAATGGGAAGGGCCAGGAAAATGCAGAGAGCTCCCCCAACCTCATCCCTTGGGAATATTTGGTCTTTTTCTGAGACTTGCGGCTTCTTGAGCCCTGGGATTCTGGCAGAGCCAAGCCCTTCAGTGTGCTTGGATAGTGTGAGTTTTAAAGGGCTTTTTCTAATCTGATTATTGTTGACACTGCATATCCATAAGCATGCCTTCTTAGACAGACAAATGAGGGCTACCTTTTAAAATCATAACCATAAAATCATATCACTTATTAGAATTGTAAGTTTCCCTTCTTTTGTACAGGTAATGGTAATAATTCTGTCTAATAATGGCAGTGGCCATAACAAACCTTATTCAATCTTAGCAGGAGGAAATAATGCATTTTCTTTGCATGTAAGCTTCCATTATTTGGATGGGGCTCCTGTGACATAGGCTATTATATCTGTAATGTGTATTTATAGTTGTTTAAAGATCTGAAAGTTTATGGAATAAATCTGATGCAATATAGCCAGGAGGCCTGTGAGTTTTCATCATGCTATTGATTAAAAAGCCCACCACTACACTGTGAAGATAATGGAAAGGATTGGAAACTGGGTAAAAATTCCTTTTATTCTGTATAAATAATTTCACATTTGTTTTAAAAGAAAAGTATTTGCTTATTTTTTGTTCCTCAAGATAATCTCTGCCTTTTCTTGAAAAAGGTTATTGATTGAATTGTTAACTTAAATAGTCTGTGGCGGGCATGACAGAGCACATGGCTGCAATTAATCTTGCAATGCAGAATCCATTCTTGAAAAAGCACTAATGAGCCATTCTAAGGCCTTCACTGGTCACAGAGCGCCTGGAAGCAGCAGATTGCTCCTGCCCTTTAATGTCAGTTTTGGTCTTTAGTGTTATGCAGCCAGTGCAAGCAGAAGAGATTTTTAGATATTTTTAGGGTATTTATGTTAAAATTATCTTTCCCATTAGCCTGCAATTGCACCAGGTGGAGGATACAAGAAATGGTCTCTGAATGTGCTCACCTCCCCACTCCTCTGACCAGATGTCTGGTGGACAGAATGTATAATTAAAGCCAGTGGCATGTGAAACACTGATGTCACTGTAAAATATGGTCTCAGTCTCAAAGTTCAGATCCAGAGGAGAGTTTTGACAAAGATGAGGGAGCTTTCAAACCTGATCTACACTTTAAAATATTGTTTTAAGACAAAGGGATGAGCTGTTGAAAACCTCACTGCAAGCTTTATTGTCTCTGTCTGTTGTTTACAGCTATTGCAGCATAGCAGAAGTTTAGGTAGAGAATAGTTATGGTAGATTAGAAACCGTCAATGTTAACATATTGCCTTCTCCTTCAACAGAACTGCTCCCAGGGTGTATTTTAGAGGTCTGCCTATTGACTTCGGTGACACCATAAATATGTGTTACTTCCTCCCCCTATTAGATCTGCAGAGCTGATACAGACTTGTGAGAGTGATCCAGGGTTTCCCAGGGTGGAGCCACCACCTGAATTATTAACTGAGTTTCAGCTGCAGACTCTGCTGCACACCTTAGCCACAGCAAACGCTGTTCATCACACAATTAGGTGAAATAAGCCTCTTTCTCCATATTAAAAACATAGCAAGAAGACTTTCAGCTCTCTGGCTTGTATGCTACCACAGTATCTGTAACTTGAATCACATTTTCAACTGCTCTACATGTAAAATAAAATTGTGGCCTTTTTTAAAAATTATTTTTTTAGGGGAAAGAAAAGGGAATTTGAATCTACCTGTAGTAGCTTGCCACATGCAGCTACAGGACTTTGTGTTCAGGTATTCTGACACAGAAGAAATGCTAAGAAGTTCTGTGATATGGAGCAGGGATGGTGTTCACTAACAGTGCCTCAGGAAGTCTTAGATGTATGAATTTTCTCATAGCATGTAAAACACTATGTTTTGAACAAAAGTAGCAGGAAAAGAGATTGTGAAGAAGGAGAAACCAGGGAGGAAAGGAAAGAGAATTTTAATATTTTGAGTATCTACTAGCATGCTTGCCATATACTACAGTGCCTCACCATGCTGATAGCATAAGTAAAAATAGCCTTTCCAATGATATTAAGCTGGGGTCATGGTACCAACAAGGAATGCTGCTTAGTGTGAAAGAGCATCTGACTTAGAGGCTGAAGAAAGACAATCTTTTTGCCTTACAAATGATATAAGCCCTGGGCTAACAGAGAGCAACCTGCAGCTACTCAGGCTTGACTCTTGTAGTCACAGTACTTGGAGAGAGAGCCTAATCGAGTGAATGACTTGATCTGTTCTTGCAAAATATTTCTGCATTGCTACTAAAAAGAAATCACTGTGGCCCTCTCTCTATTCCTAATTTTTCTAAGGAATCCTCAGCCCACAAGAGACTATTTCTTTCAGGCTTGTGGTAGGTGTGGTTCTTAAGAAGTGCTCTGCACTATAGGTAGGATGTATCAATTCAAGGATGAGGGACCATTGATATGAGATGCCACACAGGAGACCTGCAGGGGTGCTTTTGAGGAAAATGAGGAACAAAACAGTCAAGACTGATAACTGGAAGAGAGCAGGAATGGCTATGAAGAGACAGATAAAGTAGTGAACAGGACCTGACCCTCATGATGTGTTAGAAAGGGAGAACCTTCAGCTGGAGTCTGTGGAGTCTCTGCAATGAGCAATGTGTGTACACAGGCAAGTGAGCACGTGAAGATGTGCATGCATTTAGCTGGGATTTATTTCTGTAAGTTTGATTCCATTCCTTCTGTTTCTTTTCAAATGTGACTGAAGCTATTTAACTCTCTGATTAATTCACCTCCCTATGAGTTGTTTTCTGTGATATATTACAGCACTGTACAATATTTTTGGAAGCAAATCTTTGCTGTTGGGATGAATTCCTCCCTGATGTGTAGCATGGCACATTTGTTCTCTTTACTGGTGTTGGAAAAAGGTTTGCATTCAATGTAAATCAGGTCTGGAGGAACATTTCAGTGTCATGTCAGGTTCTGCTAGTTTAGTAGTATCAGAAAGTATATGTGGTCCTCTCAGCAAGAAAAGGTATCTTGTCACATCTCCTTTTGCTTAGTTGCAGTTTCAAGGTCCCCAGAACTTTAGTTGGTCCACTGTAAATCTCAGTAAAAACTGTCACTTGTTTTGTGCTGACATTTCAAGGACTCCAAAACCCTGTGATCTTCTTAGCCCATCTGAGCGCATCAGTATTGTCAAGATGTTTCTTTATTCAAAGGCTTAAGAGTGATATGAGCAATTTCACTGATGCCTCCTTTTCTAAATATCTCCTTTATTTTCTATTCAATTTCTTTAATAATTATGCCTACACAATTCTTTGCTGGACAGGCTTGGTTGTTGTATCACAACTGTGGAAATGTAATTGAAAACAAAAATTCTTATTACAGCATTTGGTGGTACCATGGAGACATAAAAGAAATATATTTCCTACAGCATTGCTTTCTTATCCAGCAATTCTCAGCCACTGTTTGCCTCACTGGCTGGAAAATACAGAAACTTTTTGTAGGGTGGTGATGGGCACTGTGATGACACAGCAAAATATTACTGATAGGTGTGGTAATGAAGATGACACATCTATGCCCACATCTATCACAGACATGCCTTTTTTTTTCTTATTGGAGAAACAGCCTTTCTTTCTCCACTCTTAAAAAGGCACTTAACCTGGTGGAAGTAGAAGAGATTTTTTCCAATCCGTTGGTTGATGAGGTAGAGGTGAAAACCCCCACGCAACTTCTGGTGCCAGTTTCTAGAAGAAACAGGTGGCAGTGCATACCTGTGTTCCTAGACTTTCTACAGAGGAGCAGTTGACTCTCCCTGCTCTGACTATGCACAGTGTTAATGTTCAAGTGTGTCAGAGAAGGATTCTAAACATGGGGCTTTCCAAGAAGGCAGGCAGGAGCTTACTGCAGGTGACTTAGGCAATGTCTCAGCCAGGTAAGGGTGGTTTGGGAGTACAGTACTTTATTTCAGCGGTATATTTGTCTTGTTTTGTTTTGCAGAAGGAACACTGATCCTACCTTTGGTTTGTTTGTTTGTTTGTATTTTCCCCTCCAGAAAGCCCATTGCTGACCCTGCTACTGTGATACCGCTGTTTTGCAAAGCTGAAGTCGACACGCATGTAGGGGCGGGGGTTGTAACTCTGGCAATTTGTCCTTCCCGATTAGATGTGACTGTTCTGCTAGCTTTCCCTTCTTTATTCCTTTCATTTAGTTCATTGTGGGAGTTGGCTTGGGTTTTTTTTTCCTTTCGGTTTCCTGTTTTGATCCTGGAAGGTTAGCTGTGCAATTTGGTTTCTTCTGTGCCAACCAACTTTAGTGGCAGAGCTCTTAAAAAAATTAAAAGCTGTATCCATCCATCCCGTCTTGCGTCTTCTCTGTATGCTACTGCTTCCATTTAAGCAAAGTTTACAGAATTGCTCCACCCATTTGGACACCAGGAAAGGAAGCTGTGAAATGGAGAATAACCTCATTTCCACCAGGTCCTTCGTTCCGGTCGAAACAACGCTAATTGAAACTGTAGTCCAATTTCTATTAAGACGGATGGTCTCTCTCTGAAATTGGATTTGTTTCTGATTTCATCCTTTTTCTTGTTTTCTTTAAAAAAAATGAATCCCCACAAAAACCAACTCAAAGCCAAACCATTTTTAAGAGCTCTGAATAAAACTGCTTTGCCAATGGGGAATGGGTGGAGATGACTCTGATTTTCTCTTGTGCCCGGCAGCGAAAGGGTTAATGCCTGCTTTCCTCTTTGGTATCTGTTAGTTGCAGCCCATGTTGTGATCAGTCCATGTCCATGTGTGTTTTGTTCCCAAATTTAATACTGGTTAATTAACAAGCAGTAAGTGAGCCTTAACAATGACCGTTGTTTCCGATCTTCCTCAGGACACCCGACCTGCCTGCAGTTCACCACAAACATGACTGAGGCTGTTAAAACCTATCAGTGGCAATGCATTGAGTGCAAATCCTGCAGCCTTTGTGGGACCTCAGAGAACGATGTGAGTCCATTTACCTTTTCATGCAAATAAGCATCACTGCAAGCTGTTGCTGTGCCCACCCTTGAGAAGCACGTGGCTCTGGTGTGGGTCGTTGTTTTACGGCTACTTCCACGCATCTCCAAGGAAGGGCCACCCCTGAGAGCAGAGATGGGCTTCTTCCCTGTGTCCCCATTCAGCCACTGGTCTCTGCTGAAATTACCCTGGGTATTGTATAGGGCCACTTAAGATGCTGATACTTGTGGTTTGTGTACTCATTTAACGGAAATTAGCCGGGGGCCATGGATTCCTGTTGCAGGGAGCTTTCAGTATGATAGTCAGAGGTAAATGTGAATACATGATAACCCAAGAGAGGCAAGTATGCTCCTTCTGTCCCTGATTTTCTTTACTTTTTTGGTATGATTTTTTAAACTTAATTACAAGACTTGGGAAACATGAAACCATTTGAAGTGGGATGGCTAGGCCTCACCTAATGACCAACTCCAGCAATTTCCAGAGCCTGCAGCTGAGCAATGTCCTCTCTGTGGGGTTTGCAGTTAAAATCTGATGCTGAGTCCCTTGGTGGCCCCTGAGAACCTTGGAAAATTGACAGTGGCTGGAGAACTTTGGAGGTGATTAGCTAACACTGTATTCCCTACAGCAGAATAAATTTGAAGCCTGAGATTTTGTTTTTGCTTTAGCATAAAAAAATCTGAACCCAGGGACCTGTTCTGCTTTAGGAATCACAGGATACTTCAGAGCAGCTTTTTTTCACCCCAAATATATGAAAGAGCTGCAGACCACATGGTGGGGTCATGTAATTTCCATCTGTTTTGCAAAAAATTTACTCAGCTGAGTTTTGGAAAACTGTCTAAGTCAAAGATTTTCTCTGAAGGAATGAGATCAGCACACGGTGACACGGGAGCCCAGCAAAGCCTGTCCTCTTCTCTCAGTACAGCATATCCCTGGCATAACAACTTTTACTCCTGCATCAAGAGGCCATCTTGGACAGCAACTCCTCCACTTCTCATAGTGATTTTCTAGTTAGAAACTGAACTGTCTTTGTGCTGAGAGAGGCTTTCTGCAGCCCCTCAGGAATATGGTGGCTAATCATGGATGAACAAATATGATGCTTGTAGCCTTTACATTCCCAGTAGTTTCTTAGTCTCTGTTGTTGCAGCTTTGCACTCCCAGCTGAGCATTGCTGGTTACCCTACTTATGTTTTCATCTTGGCAAGAGACTAATTTACGTAATTTTCTCTCTTCTCCTCTCCTTCTCTCCCTGTGTCCCTACTGTCTCTCCAACAAACCTGCCTCAGGACCAGCTGCTCTTCTGTGATGACTGTGACCGTGGCTATCACATGTATTGCTTGAATCCACCAGTCTTTGAGCCCCCAGAAGGTAACATATGACTGAAGTCTGCTATGAAAATCACAATAAACTCTTTGTGGAGAAGGGAAAAATTTCAGAAAGGTGTTTTGAACCATGCAGGGTTAAGGAAGCAGTAGCAAAGCAAAGGGAGGTAGCACTGGAAAGAAACAAAATTAATAGATGTGAAGTGCTAGTGTGATCTGTGGTATCCTATTCAGCATTGCCTGGTCTCCTCCTCTTCCAGAACATGTCTATTTTGTGGGTCATGGGTACCTTTGGATGTCCCACATGTCATTGGTCATCTCAATTTAGTCAACTGAATTGAGTGCCTCTGACATGTGACTTTGGACTTTTAAGGGAAGTCCCAGAGAGAAAGTCTCAAACAGGGAGGTCCTCTCTGGAACATCTGAGAGCCTGTTGTCAGGAGACTGGATTAAAGGGAATCACCTTCCTTGCTCTATGATAGGTTTCTCTCTTGGCAGGGTGAGGGTTTTGTGGTCTGTATTACATTTGATATGTAGTTATGACCTCTGCAGGGAGTTCAATCTGACTATACTATGACTGGTTGGAGTTTGTCACTTGGCTGTGGAGCAGAGGAGCCAGTCTCTTACCATGAGAGGTTCTCTGAATAAAATCCTCAGAGAGCAGTAGAATTGGAGAAGGAGACTTGTGAGTGCGAATGGCTGTGGTTTACATGAGGGGCAGGATAAGAATAATTACAAATCAATCATGCATTCAGGAGCTAATATTTGTAACTTTGGTAAAAAGGAAGCTAAATCAGGAGGAGAAGAATTTGAAGTGCAGCTAATAATTAGTTAAAGGTTTCTATTCCATTGGGGAGTGGTTTATTGAAAGTGTGAAAATATAAAACACCTCATTGCAATGCACACCCCAGCAGCATTGTAGCTCATGTAGAAAGCCTATGGACACAAAGGCAAGGGCAGCAGAGGCTGCTTCAGAGAAGTACATGCAATTTCAGTATTAGGAATAACTGATATATTATTCAAGCCAATCTTGACATAAACTCTGAACACGTGGATTTTATGTCATTCCTATAAGAAGGATTTCTTCATTTGCAGGGAGCTGGAGTTGTCATTTGTGTCAGGAGCTGCTCAGAGAGAGAGCATCAGCTTTTGGCTACCAGGCCTGAGGAGCTCCAGCAATCAAGAAACACCTTGCTCCTGGTGTTGCCATACCAGCACACAATTCCCATCCAGAACACAAAGACACAACCCACATCCAAACAAAAGGACACTCAAATACAGGAAGAGGTATCTGTGGTATTCACTGTCACTAATGCCAGACCTCCTGGGCTCTGCTAGGACTGTGTACCTTCCCAATGATCCGGATGAAATCTCTTCACTGCTATGCATGGTTGCTGTTGCCATTAACAGGATCACATGCATTATGGAAGGGGGAGGGTTGTTATACCGACACAGAGAAGTCAATTTTGTGTGGCCTTGTGCTTTCTGTTTAGTCTTTTCTTAAATGAAAAAGTAGTAAGATATTTCCCAAGGAATTATTGGTGAGTACTTCAGCTGCAAGCAGCACCAGGGGTTTCTCCTCACAGGCTTGACTGGAAATCTCTTTACTGCAACCACACTGTACATGCATGGGTGCTTAAGAGGGGTGCTCTGAGAGTTGCATCTAGTTCAATGCTTCCCAGTTCATGAACAGCACATTATCACTAAGAGAAGCACTGATCAAAACTTTTTGGGGTGACACTTTCTCCATTGAATCAAATGCCTTGATTTGGCAGATCATTAGGAATCTGTTTTAAGTGTAAGGAAGAGCAGTAGTGGTGTGTACACATTTAGATGCTTAGAAATGCTTTTGGTATTCAGTATATTCAGGCATACTGTCCCACTGCAATGCCAGCAATACCTTCCAGACACATAATTTCTTTTTGTTCAGAAAATTCTGAGTGAAAAATCTTATGTATGCAACTGACTTTCTGTTTAGCTCAGAAAACTGAACAAAAGAAACATTGTGTGATCACAGAAAGTAAAAGTTGTCTGTTTTTTTGCAATGTAAGTTGCAAAAAGGAACAATTTTGGCTTAAGGTCAAATGAAGCACTTTGATTAATTTTTTGAAATTTCTAAACTAAAATGTTCTGCAACTGAAAGCTGCATTTTCTGGGCGTTGCCTAATTTAGGCTTTCAGCATTCCCAAAATGTTACTGTTTTTCATCAAAGTAATTATCAAGATCCAACTTAATTTCTAAATAATTTTCTCCCAAATTCTCTACAACTGCATTTTTGTCCAATGAAATAATTTGTCTAAAAACCTTCCCCAGCTCTAAAGAAAAGAATCATTTGCTGAACCTAACATGAAAAGAGGAATTTTCATAATTATTAAAAAAATTTAAATAGGAATAGTTCTACTTTATTTAAACAAAGCGTTACATGTGAAATGAAGAAATATTAAGTGAGAACATCCATTGAAAAAGAAAATATTGCAGTTAAATCTCTTTGAATAATTTAACACATTAGTAGGAGAATAAGTACATCAAATATTTTCTACAAAATACATTTTTAAGATTAAAAACCTGCCACTCCCTGAATTGCCAAGTAGCCCAGAAAACCCATTTTTTTGGGTATGATGTATATCACTTTCTATGTATAGATTGAAATGGGTTTATAATATAAATTTATGAGAGTTCCAAGCAGCACGTGACTCATGTTGCTGGTACAAGTAGATAAAGATACTGAAGATTATATTTGGCATGTTTATATTGGTTGAAACTCTTCTGCAAAATTAAACATCCCCAAACACTTGAAAGACGTTGTGAAACAATATTGGTGAGCTATTTTTTCTTCCTTCTGCTAATTACACTTAGTTAGGATGAGCTATACTGACCTAGTGCACTTTTTCTCATTATTTAGATAATTTCTTCCCCTTTTGTTCATCTTACACACCAAAAGTAGCTGTGTCAGCTACTGGATTCTCCCACATACTGTTGCAGCCTCTTCTCAGGCTGCAGCAGGAGTATTTTAACCTGTTAGAAAAAAATGTAGAAAGTAATTATCCTAATTGTATTGGACCAAGTCTCTCCTGGAGCAGTTGCACTGGCTACCTGTAAAATTCATTCAATATCTGGTGCTTTCCATGTGACAGCCCTTCAATGAGCTGAGAGCACAAAGAAATTTGAGCATCAAGTCTGGAGAGAGCAAAGTCGAGAAACCTGTGCACTCGCATCAGGTGTCTGATACCCATTGGGACAAGACCCTTGAGCAAATATAAAATAAAGCATCTTCCTCTCAGTCTGGAACTGCCCTGGCCCTGGGGAGCACTTGGAGGACACAGCTGATCTGCATGAGCATTTACACCCATCTGTTGGTGTGGCTGAATCCCGCTGATCTGGCATTTTGGGACCATCATATGGTTCAGTCTGATACAAAATCCTGTTTCTGTTTTGGCTAGGATTGCAAGTGTGCATTCACCAGAGACACCACTGGGCTCTCTCACAGAAAATGAGTGTTTTGGGAGGACTGACTGGAAATGAGAAGTGTGTGTGCTGGAGGAAACTTTTATGGTGGTGCTGGTGGTGGGATCAGCACATGTGGGTTAGTGTTTGGGCCGGTCCTCAGCTACCAGTCCTGCTAGACCTAGAGACTTTCATCATAAAAACGGCCATTGCGTTCCAGTGTTCTGATCTTTACACTGACCTTGAAGGAGTAGGACAATGTCTGCATTCCTAAGCAGAGAGGACATGTTGTTTTGGCTTGTGTGTTAAGCAGACACTGGTGGCTCATCATGTAAGTCTCTGGTAGCCTTTGCTTGGTGGAACCAGCTGGTGCAGAATTTCAGTGGTCTCCATCTCTACAACAGAGACATTGCGAAAGGAGCTGTGCTCTCTCTGCACACCTGCTTTCCTATTTCGCGGTTTTGATCCAGAGCTGTTTTTTCCTTCCACAACCATTCTGCAGCCAACAATATCTTTCATGTTCAGAAATACTCCTCCGTGGCCTTGCTGAAGTTTCATCACTAATGAGGTATGACAGAAGGACAGATTGCTAGATCTTCAATGCCAAAGCATTGTTTGCCATCTGAGATCAGTGTGACAGGGTGCTTACCCACAGTGGACCAGCTGTACTTCATCTCTCCAGCTTTATGCTGTGTGCTGTGTAGCCAGGCAGCTCCAGGTAACTTTGGCAGCAGATAAGATACAAGCTCTCCCATGCAAAGAACTTCCTCCAGCTACAGCATCCCTTCTTCACTAGCTGAGTCCAAGATAAGGGGCTGGAACGGACTTCTCAGTGACATTTTAGCATGCATTTGGAGCCATGTGTGTTGGTGCACTTTAGAAATACTGACTGCCCTCCCAGGTGAAAGATGCACCAGCTTTGCTGAGATGTGGAGAGGTTGTGGCATTACCATGGGGGTGAGGAAGAGGAGTTTAGGAACTCTGATAACTGATTCCCTGTCACCTGCTGCCCCACTGGGGATAGTCCTCCTGCATGACTGCTGGGATGTGTGACTTGGGCAGCACCATCCGCTGTCAGGCAAATTTTGCCAGTGATCTGGTCTGGGCACTAAACAGTGTGTGGGCTCAGTGTGATGCTCTCTCTCTTGCTATGGCAGGACATGCAAGTTTGTTGGCAGTGGCTGAAGTGAACAAACTGGTGTTTTTCAAAACTCTTCTGTGTAGGCAAGGCAATTAATATTTTAGCACAAATCAGGGCAAACTACCAGGAAGGTGGTTTACTACTGCATGCCTTGAAGAGTTCAAATCAAGAACAGCCAGATAGCTAGATGTATTTTATTTAAACACAATCTTTTTTAATCATGGGAATATCTGACTGAAAAAGGCTTGTGTTATAAAGGAAGTCAGGCAGGATGATGTAATTGTTCTTCCTAGCCTTATTATGAAAACAGATGTTTACTGTGGGAGAGGATGTATTTAAATACAAGCGTCTCTGCATAATGGCCTTAAAGTATGTTAGTTAAACATATGCACATGATCCTTCTACTTTTAACACCTTCTGGATAACCTAAAAAAGGTCAGTTAGAGAATCATTTTTACTGATGCACTAAACTGCACATTACCTCCTTCATGCCCACAATGGCATCTACTTTGGTGTTGGCTACCTCAGGCTGTTCCAGCAATTGAACAATTCAGACTGTATTGTGTGAAACCATGGCTTGTTTCTGCCTCTCCCTCCATCACATTTGTGTGCTGCACTGCCCAGTTTTCTGTCCATGGTGGAGAGACTGGCTGGGGAGGGCAGCACCTGCAGGGGAGGACTCAGAAACCAGAGGGGTGGAGAAATGACCACTGAATGGGGGCATCCAAGCTCACTGAGGAAGTGAACTCGTGTTGCCATCACAGAGCCTCCCCCATAGCTTGGAAAAGGCAATACCTTCAAGAAACATGAGATGGGTCCTAATCTTCCTCCAAACTGTGTTGTTGCATCAAGTTTACAGAGCACAGTTTACTTTCAGTAAACGTACCTCAGACCAGTACTTGAGCTAGGAAAGCCACCATTAAGTGTGTTCTTTAAAGCAAATGTTACTCTAAATAACTTTGAAATCATGATTTTTCATCTCTCTTTAAAAGGAGCTTTGTCAATTCTGCCCCAAAGGAAGATTCTCCTGCACCATGCAGTGTTATGGGGGTGTAGCATTTTCTTTACACTTACAGCATGTGTTTTGACAGGGGTCTTTTGGGAAGTGAGGAGTGGATAGGGGTAGAAAGGAGTATTAATTAAGATTGTCACTGCTAGAGGGATAGTGTGCATTGTGGGCATGAAAATTCCAGGTAGAGCTGGGCATGATTTTTCTGTGTGGAATGAATTTATTTTTAAAAAATGTGCTTTTAAGAGAACCATAATTATTCATATATTGAAGTCCAATCAGACAAATTATTTCATACAAAAACTAAGGGGGAACAATCAAAAGAGTTGAAAAATATTGTTTCAATCTTTTTTGGAAAGAATCACTTCAATATTTGAATTTTAAAGTTAGTATAATTTATATTGGGAAAAATCTGACACCAGTCTGTGAGGGAAGAAAACATAAATCTTATGGAGGACATGATGAAAAGATAGATTATCTTTTCAATGTTGTTGTGGGAGGCTGTGGGATGATCACGAGGAAGTCACCTGACAATTTAACAATTGACCAGTTCTGTAATTTTGGGAAAATAATTCTGTGGAGAGGAGCAGGCAGACAGGTCAGGAAAGCCCCTTTCTCTAACCAGTTTTGGGTTCATTATGATCTTAGCATCTCCCACTTTTACACGACAGGAGGAAGGGAGTGTGCAGGTGAGCAGGGTGACCACGGCTGCCAGGCAGGAGCCCCCCAGATAAGGGATGACTGCAGAAGGAGCCATCAGACAGACTAACAGGGATCCTCACAGACTGAGGCCAAACCTAGAGCTCAGTTCCCAGCCGCTGACCCGGAGCGGGGACGGCCTGTCCCGCAGTGCTGTGGGTGGTGCCTGGCCACCCATCACAGGGGCACTGAGAACTGCTCTGAGCCAGTCTGGGAGTGGGACATTCCCTACACCCACCTGTGTGGAGTTACAAAGCACAGGGCTTATTTTCATTTACAGCAAGGATTGTGGCACTGCTGTGGGCAGGTACTCAAATCTGTGCCTCACTTCTGGAGAAAAGGCAGGATGGCAATTCTTAGTTGCTTTTGCAAAGCTCTTGGAGCCTACAAACAGTGTGCAAGGCCTAAGTGCTGCCATTTACCACAGTGCTGCAGACCCAGACTGTGGCAGAGCAAGAAAAGCCTTCTGGGTTGTTCCTTACATCTTTTATTTCTGCCAGCCATGGGCTCATGATGCTGCCTGGGAGATAGGAACGGGTGACACGGCAGGAGTTGGATGCGAAAGATCCGAGACCCTGCAGAAAGAACAAAAAAGTTTAGTTGCTGTGGCTGTGCTTCTCCTCTGGTAAAAGAGGGCAGGAGTTGTGACTGGCAGGCAGCCAAATCCATCTTCGGTGGTGATATAATTACTAGCAATGACCTCCAGCCCCAGCAGTAGTTAAATGGCTTTTCAGGGCAGGCACCAAACCTGGTCTGGTTTACATAAGATAAACTTAGGTTTGCTGGAGGGGCAGGGAGAGGAGCGGGGTGTCTGTGACTTGAAGGGGACTGATTTACAAGTGCAGCTGCCCACAGCCCACTCCCCATCACGTTCCCCTGCCTGTGCAGGCTCAGGCAATGTCCCCATTCTACCTGGGCCGGTGCCATCGTCCAGGGCCAAAGCACCATGTCCCTGCTCCTGGGGAGCAGCTTTGCAGAGAGTGCTGGCACTGTCCCAGCTCTTTCTCTGGTGGTGCTGGCTGGGGCACAAGGTCTCACTGCACTGCAGACAAGGACGAGAGTGACTGACGCTCCCAGGCAGTGTCCTCGGCCCTTGGGGTCAGTGGCTGTCTTGCAGGAGGCAGGCTGCACATTGTGCAAGCACAATTTTGCTGTCCTGATGGCCAAGCCTTAGCACAGGGTAGAGGAGAGGTGCATCACTCTCCTGTCTCTCCAGCTGCACCGCTGGGGTGTTTGCACTGTCCCCCCAGCACTGTGCATTGAGGCACTTAACTGAGGGGAAAGGGGAAGGTAAAGAACAGCAAGTACCTCCAGGGGACAGAAGGGGTTTTAGGCTTTACCCTTTTATTGTATGCCAGTGAAAATGCCAGGCATTTAGCAGCTGGGGAATTGAGCCAACAGTTTATTAATATTTGTTGTGTATTTCTGCCATGTTGGGTGAAAATGTAAAGTGTTATTACATTAGTGCATTTAGAATATATGTTGTTACTGCTGTTTTGAAATGAGAAAATGACTATTTTCAGATCAGCTTACTGCCCTTTGTGTGCATGAAGTTAAAAATAAAACACTTCATACCTGAAAATTGCTGATTTTTCAAGTATTGATATTTTCTTTCAGACTCCTGTCAGTCTAGTCATCCATCTGATTCAGTTCACTGTAACAAACTATAGGTTTCACCTCCGCGGTGACTCAGGAAATATTTCATCTCTTCCCACTTTCAGAAGCCAGGGAGAGAGAAGGGCAGGTTTTATTCTTTGTATTTGGAAAGACTGATAAAGGATGACACATTAATTTCATGTTCATCTCCTTTCCATGTCTTGAATGATTAAATTGGCTGGCTGGGAGAGCGTCCCTTTCTGTAGCGGCCTGAAGGGTCTTTGCTGCCATGGCTCACCTCTGTATGAGAAACCACAGTCCAGCATTTTGCCCACTTGGATAGGACTCCTCCTGCTATTGCCATATAAGACTTTGAAACTGCTAATTCTCATCAGGGACCTTGTGCCTATGAGATAAGGACTTCCATTTCTCAAGATCTTCTGCCTGGAAGACCAAACCCCCTGATGCCCATGCATTCTGATGGAGCACAGATCTGCTTCCAGCCTTAACAAGTGCTTCTGCTGGACATACGACCTCATTTGGATGTTCACAATGTACTCCCACTGCAGAATTTGCAAGCAGCAGTGAAAAAGGAAGTATCTGCTGAAAACCAAAGCACAAGACACAAATGTTATACCTAACCTACTCTTCCTTTATAGCTCTCTTGGAGTGCAACACTAGAGATGTGCCCCTGCATCCATTTGAGAAGGCTCTGCATGAGGAATTTTCAAGTGTCATCTCCTTTGACCTTCATTACAGAATATCTTTCCTTGTTCATTCTCATTTTTTTCTTTTCTTACAGTATTTCAGAGACAGTGTATACTAAAACTGATTTGAAAGGTTTAAAACAATTCAGAAATAGACAGGTCCAAATCAAACCATCAGCTTTTATCTCTCCCTTAGAAGTGTTCAGCAAACCTTTGATCATTGCAGAGAATCAAGCTTGTGTGCTTATTTAATCTCAACTCAGCATTAAGGCCATACAGTAGTTCATAAAGACTTTTTAGTCATAAAGTCTTCTTTAAAAAAAAGCAAGAGACATTTTCTCTTTACTTTGATGGCTTTCCATTTCTTCTGCTGTAGCAGAGATCAACAGTCTTCCTGTTTACTTCGACTTCCTTCCAGCACTGCAGCCTGGGTCAGAAGTGATGGGTATAAGCCTGGAAATAATTTATTTCACAGAATTGCAGATGTAAAGAGAAGTTCAAGAGTATTTAAGTAAATTGTCATCTGTGTGACTCAGTCAGATCTTCTAAGAACCAGAAGCTTGTGTACATGCTAATTTATTGCTTCACCTTTTCTTCATCTGCCATTTCAGGTTGAATGTGTCATTGGTATACACTTTTTCATGAGAAACTGTTGAAAAGAAAAACATCAACAATTAAAACTGGGGGTGAAGAAGATTAAGTTACCATTTTTGCTGTTGACCCTTTATTTGATTTGGAACAACATTGTCCCCATTACTCTAAAGGAAAATAGAAGCAGGATAAATCTGTGACATCATAGCACTTATCCCAGATAAAAGCTGTTTTGTCATCATCTTGTAAGTTCACTTTTAAAATGCTGAAGTAATGATCTCTGAATAATGGCACTGGCACAGCCTTACTGTGTGATGCTATGGTATTGATTTTTAATTAGGAGACTTTAAGTTATACATGCAAATATACATATGTGCACATATGTATTGGTGTATCATCCTAATGTCATTTACTATAAACATTGCTCACTGATCAGGAATAGATCTAGAGTCTTGTAGTAAGTATTACTGAAGAAGAAGGAAAGAGAAAATCCTACTTGTTTTGGAAAGGTGTGTCAGCATTCTAACAAAATAGGGAAAAACCTTATCCCTTACAACTTAATCTGAATTGCATTTGGAGCATGACTTATCAACACATGAAAGAGAACCAATGCTCTAGAAAGTGGGACTGATTCTCAACTGCCCTTAGTCAACATTCATCCACTGACTTCGTGGTTGGCCTGGTATCCTTGAAGATACCAAATCTAAGTCTTGGACTTCAGTCTTTATGAAAAGGTGTGTGGCTGTTTGATAGCTGAGCACACCCAACACATGCAAGAAAACAGTTATTTCTATATCTGTCTATAGGTCTGGTCTGTTTATGCCCTGTTCTGGCTCAGCCTGGCTCTGGTGATGCCATGTCACAAGCTCCAAAGGAAAGTAAGAAATCTCAGCAAAAGATAATGATGGAACAGTCAGCAACCAGGGCAAATGTCTCTCTGACTTCAAGGAGTTTGAGCTTGTTTCATTGGTTTTCAGTATACTGCCTTCTGATTTTCTGTAAACAGCTCCTCACTGCTATACCAGGAAACAGTGGGCAGTAGCACATTATTTTCCCCACTGTATGAGACCTTACTTCAGTCAGCTCCATCCTCCCCTCTCTTACTCATTTCTAATCTGTTCTAGTATTTTTGATCTTTTTGTCTCTTCATGTGGAAATTTTTTCCAGCCCCTCTCATTTTTAGGATCTCTCCCTGGAGTCAGTCCTCTTCAGCATCATTTGCTCTGAGACAGCCACCCAGGATACACCACAGGTGTTTAAAGCTTTACTTCCAAGCTTTACTTCTCTCCCAATGGTATGTCCTGACAGTATGTTTTTGTTTTTCAGCCATCCCGTGAGAAGGCCCATGGTCACCTCTGGGGTATTTTTCCTTTGTGATTACAGCTCACCCCAAAGGAACCTGTGTTACAGCCAAGCGAAGCCATGCAGCCTTGCTGCTGGCACACACCCCCTCCTTTCCCCAGTGCTCCAGCTGGGGATGTGGTCAGGCTGCCGGTGCATGAGATCACATCCAGCAGGGCTACTCCCTGGAAGCCAAAGTGTTGCTTAGTAACCCACTCATGGAAGTACCAGAAGCATTTTTCAATCTGTCACATTGGCAAAGAACACTGGCTTCTTGATTTAGAGGCATTCTGCTGTGCGTGGCAGGGCCATGCTCCATTGTCTTGCATCCAACACTATCTGCAAGCAAGGAAATGAACCTCCCATTTAATGAAGGGGCTGGGAGAAGCTGGGGGCGTGAGGCACAGAAAATATTTTTCTAGGATTGTACGTGAAGCTTTTAGCTGGCTCTCCTGGCATCTAGTCCTCATCTTAACTCCCTTCCCATGGGAGATATTCCCTGCTTATGAAATGCACTCCAGGGTCCTATAGCAATTGGCCAAACAGGACCCTGCAGCACCTTCATCTATTATGAGACATTACTGCAATAAAACTTGGTGTGTCATACAGAAACTGGATGAGGTATTGCAATATTTATGCTGTAAGCCTCGGTGTCATGGACAATTGCTACAGAATAATGTATGTCTTCTCTTAATGCAGTGGAGTCACAGCAGCTTCAGCAGAGCACACAACACAGATCATCTGTGATTGCATGGTTTCCTCAGTTATTTTCAAATTATTCTGTTACAGAGACTTAAATGAAAAATATCCTCTCATTTAAAAATAGACCATAAAGGCTTTTAGGTTACTCCTCCTTTGAGGAATAATTCAGTCTGAGAGCAAAACATCCAAGAACTGGGTTCTGACTTCAGAGGTTGACTCCTTTATCTGGCACTGGTTTATCATTAAAAATGGCTTTAAAAAGTAACTTGAGGGCTTTTATTTGAGGTACCTTATTGATTTTGCTATCATATCTTCTCCTTTTGGAAATGAAAAGGTATTTTAAACAATGTCTAGCTTTGAGTTCTGGGGACCAGCCGGACTCTTCCCATCCTACTTCTTGTTATCAAAGACAGTAGAACTATAGAGTGTGTCTAGCCACGGCATCACCCATTTCTGTGGCTTGCCTCCTGTTGACAGATTGTGTCCTGGAAGCCCTCTGAAAAAACCAGGGCTTTTATATGGGTTGTGGAAGGTCCAGGGTGGTCTGAAGATGAGGTTGTTAGACAAATGTACCCAAGGGCTCTTTTCATCTTTGGAGTGTCATTTACCTGGGATGATGCTCAATATTGCAGTGATGAAATCAGCAAGTTTCATCACATTTTTTTGTGTAAAACCTTGTCAGTGCAAGGCCAGTGACATGCACAATAGTCATTGTGCTAAAGCTTGGCTCAGCATAAAGATCAATAAATATCCCACAATATCAGAAGCTCCTGACTTGATTTCTGAGAACTTTCTGAGAAGCTGAGTACCTTCCTGTGCTCTTTCCCAGTCTAATAAATAAATTTGGCTATGGGATAAAGAGTCCTTCAAATTTATTGTATGTAGTTCTATTTTTTTGCACATAGTTTAAGAAATACAGAAAGCGATCAAAAAATGCTCTTGATGACTGGCCAGCATAAGACCATTTGATGATCTGCTGTGGATCCCAGAGCACAAGTGTCTACATCACAGAAATATTCAGAATGAACTGTTTTCTCCAGGGTACAGGGAGCATTCTTGGCAGGGAAGCAAAGACTCTGAAGGCCTGATCTACATTTTAGCTCTTAGAACTGGCTGTGCCAGCTCAGAACTGATGGAAAACTTGCCATTGTGATGCTTTGCTCTGTGGAAAAGGGATTCAGAGAAGCACTAAGTGTACAATGCATTATTGTTTTAAAAGAATTAGGGTATCTGTTTCCAGTCTTCTAATACATTAACCTTGAAGTTTGCTCAAAATGAGGTACTCCAGCCTTACCAGTTAGGCATTGAAGCAAAAGCCCTCTTGTTATAAAGACAGTGGGCTAGGGAAGAGGAGGTGTACTGGGTAACCTGTAGGCAATACTGAGAAAGAACATCCACTCCCTACATTCACAGAGGAGAACACCTCTTTCATTGCATTTACTGCACATTCTGCATCTTAAAATTATTTGAGGTGAGGACCATTTTAGAGCAACTGAGTGAGCTACAAAGCAGGAGAGGTTCCACTCGTGTTAATTTTTGTTGTTTAGGTTTTGGGGTTTCTATCTGCTCATATACTCACAGCCTTCTTTTCAACATTTGAAGATGCTCTAGATTACTTCTGTCTCATCTAACTGGGATCTGCCTGCCCCTATGGAAAAAAAACAAATTGTGGGTTGGAAGCTGCCCCACTTCCTGGCTGTACATACCCCTATCTATACAACATGTACGTGTATGTTGAGTGATTGCATTGTAGTGGCTTTTGTAATGCAATAACTGTGGTGTCAAGAAAATGTGGTTGGAGAAAACTATACTTACAAATTAACATGAATAGAAAAATCAAAGTCACTGAAAAGGCAATACAGCTGAAGAATTCTTACTGTGAGCCACCACCATGTTTTCCACAATATGCCAACTTCTGTATTCTCTAAATAGCCTTTTATCCTCTTTGCAGCAGAAGTGAACTTTAATTTTGTGTCTGTACTCTGAACTGGAGACATTGGTGCTCAGACTTTTCATAATATGCTGATAAATTGAAATGCTAACCTTGTCATGGGTTCGCCAGTTTCCGTAGCTTCCCACCAAAATAATCCAGTGCTAGCTGGTGAATAGCCTGGAGGAGTTTTGGGTGCTGCTGACTGAACCATGCCATTGAATTGTTGGTCTTCAGGGCCACCAGGTTTTGTATCGATGCTTGTAAGAAAAACCCAGATGAACCCAAATGTCATATTAGTCACATGTCAGGTACAGAGACGAGTCAAGACAACTGAGTAAGGGTAAAAACATAAGGTCTCCTGCCTGAAGAAAACCCCACATACCATCTCATTTCAGAGGAAAAACCCTTCTGTGACCAATCCTGGGTGACAAGTAGGTGGGCTCAAAGGCTGGAAAGACCCATCTCTGTAGTGTGTTTGTCACTGTGTCTTTGGTTATGTACACGTACCAGAATAGGAGAAAATGCCTGTCTTTCTTTCAAATTCCTTTTCAGCTATGTACACTGCCTCCAGGTTGCCTGTTGCTACACCCCTTGAGGCCTCATTGGAGTTTACACTATCTTGCTTGGTATTTGTTTACTTTTGGCGGCCACAGACTAAGGTTACAGGTTTGGGAACCAGTACATATTGTAAGGACAGCTTCCTGTGTTACTTTTTCCCCCCCTCTTCCTCTTTTGTAAAGTGTGAACCTTTCTTTGGAACTCTGAAGTGACTGTATTGTTACAATGTTTGTATGTAGAGATTTGTTTTAACATGGCTTGTGTGGAGGACCTTTGCTCTTCTTATCTCACATTCAGTTTTATTAAGTGCTTGATAGCTTTGCCAGCCTTCTGTGGGGGAGGAGAGGTGATGGGGTGGCTTCAAAACTTGGCTTTTTTTAAGGGAAATTTGCCCAGCTTTACCTAGAGCAGTATGAGAATCTGGGGTGCTCCTGACTGTTCTCCAGTAATCCTGATCTGATTGCTTCTTGGAGAAAGAGATCAGCCTTGAAACCCTCAGAAGAAAATACATTGTTTAATGTGCTAAGCCAGCACTGACCAAGAAGGCCCATCAGTTTGTCACGCATGGAAACCTGCATGGTGTTTCACCCTGCCAGAAGGTGTCTGTTGAGCACAGAGTGAAGAATCATGGCAACTCACACTGTTCTGCGGACGCCAATGGAGCCACCGCAGCTCACACCAGCCAAGGATTGGCCCTTCTGTGTTTTGGTGGTTAGGAAACCTGTGAGTGAAATCCTGCTGAGGTTTGAGAGGAGAGGAAAGTGGGTGTTGGAAGCCTCTCAACCTCACAGGATTTCTTTGGTATTCATACACATTTGCAAGAATGTATTCCAAGCATCTTGTACTGTTATTAGTAACTTGTACTGTAGTTTGTTAGCAGTGTTGACTACCTACATAGCTAATATTCTGTTGCAACTTAGAAAACGTGTAAACAACAGCAGAAAACAGGAGTTTAGAACTTGTATGTACTGTTTTTTTTATATTAAAGCACTTCAATTAAAAGTTCAAGGAAAAATGCTTCTGTAGTCTTTGTATCTGTTTGGATAACAGATGTGTGGAAAGAGATGGGAGTGCTCTCTTCCTAAGATCTTCCCTGTTTGCTTTGGTACTAACCTAAAGAGATAGGAAAATTTCAGGAAGAACTTTGTGTGTTAAAGTTTATTCAGCAAACAGAAGGTGCCAGCAACCTAGTCCAGCAGACATTATAATCTTATGAAGTCCCTATGACCAACGCTGAAGCATGTGAGGGATGGCTGAGCCATCACCGAGTGCTGATTCACACAGATGTGAGTATCTGCAAAAGAGGTTTTAAATGGGGAGCAGTTAATGAATGAGTCCACGTGTAGTATATTAGATTTCCTTTATTTTTATTGCAAAGTCCCTCAGAGGTCACTGGAAGCCTGTTCATGTGAAAGTGAAGGAAAAGCATCCCCAGCCCAGGGTTATTTCAGGGGTACTGGAAAGTGGTAAGTTTGGGTACCAGAGGAGTTGTGTTGGAAAACAGCAGCACACACAGGCAACAAATGGTCCTCACCACACATCCCAGAAATTGTTTCTCTCTCCTCCCTGCCCCCTGGCCCCCCTCAATGTGCATATCCAAATACTTTCCTGGATCACAACACTGTGGGATCGGCGTGCATAAACAGACATGTCTAAAGCAGCTTGTGATTTGGTGATCTCAGCCCAGCTCTTAGTAGCCAGATGCCCACAATATGAAAACAACCATCAAAACTGTCTCTTTTGCTGCCACTGTTTAATCAAAGGGACAATGGGAGAGAATGGCAGTCTTATTTCTACAAAGAGCCCTTCAATGTCAAATTTGCCATACAGTAGAGTAGCATTCACCTCCGTGGCACAGACCACAGCCACTCTGGAGGGGAACAAAAGCTCTCAGACAGCACGCAATTAATCCAGCATCTATTAAACCAAGCACGGGTAATTTTGAAGGAACGTAACAGATTTCTGCTTTAAATTATTCTAAGCACTATTTTTTTTTAACTCTACATAGTATGCACAGCTCCAAGTACAAACCAGAAGGCTCTGTTTCTGGCAGCTGTTATCTTCCCAGTAGCTGTTTTACATCCCTGGCATCTCATAAGCCTGAGACAAAAAAATCAAGTGAAACACAGCAGAGGAACAGCATTAAAATGCCTCTGGTTTTTCTGCTGCCCAAAGCTGTGTTCAGGTGTTCAATGCCAGAGCAAACAATTAATTCCATGACCAAGGGAACTAATGAAATCTGGTTTCCTACGGATTTATGACAAGACGTTACCTTGGTGCCAGAGACTTGAGGAGTTAGTCTTTCTGCCAGTATCTTGAATCCAGATGAGGATTTTATCAGCACTAGTCTCTGGAATGGCATAATGAACTTTGAAATGGATACATTAAAAAAAAAAAACAAACAAACCTATATTACACAACATACAGTGAGAGATGAAGTTTACTGATGGGAATTTATAAGATAATTAAAATCACAGATCAAAACTAATATACCTTGTCTGCTAAGTCCTAAAAATGGGACTGCTGCTGGTTTTAGTTCTGTAATGTCTGTCCCCACTTTTTCCAGTGCAATGCTATTGAATAACAGTGTGATTGCCAGTGGTGTGATACCAATAAAAGACACATAGTATTTGTAATAGTAGAGCAAAAGGTGTAAATAAACAATATATGTTCACAGAGGAGGAAAATTACCCAAAGATCAAAGATGGACATGTATTTTTAAATCTTTTTAAAGGTGATTTGGAAAAGAAGCGGAAAAGTGAGGTGAGAAGTTTACTGAGAATGGAAAATCTGTTCTGGGCAGTGAAAACAAGAGTCGACTGTGAAGAGCTGCAGAAGTTTTTCATGATAATGAGGAACTGAGTTGTAAAATGACAAATGAAATCTACTGTCGATAAATGCACAGTAATGCTTCTGGGGGAAAGAAACACCCTAATTATACATGCATAATGAGGGGCTCTAAATCAGCCATCACTTCACGGGAAAATGATCTGTGCATCATTGCTAATTTTGAGAAAATGACAGGTCAAGGCTGAGCAGGTGTCAAAAAAGCAAGTTAGGAATAACTAGGAAGAGAGAAAAAAAAGAGACAAAACAGAAAACATCATTAAGTCTCTGCATAAATCTGTGGTGTGGTCCTATGCTGGGCAGTGTTTGCAGCTTCTCCGTGCTCTCACCCTCCCATCCCCACAGCCTAGAACACATCCAAAGAGGCAGAAGAGGCACAGGGGACAGCCAGAAAGCACTGTCACTATGGGACAGCTGCTAGGCAAGGAGAGAACAAGTGTGTTGGGACTCACTGGCTGTCAAGAGAGATGGCAAAGGAGAGACAGGTTTGCAGGTCTGCCAGGAACTAGCCACTGCAGAGAACAAGCTGCACTTCCAGCCCCAGCCATACTGAAGCATCTGGCTCCCAGCAGTTGAATAGGCACAGCCCAGCAGTGGGGTACACACTCTATATGCACCTTGGTCCTCATATTTTTGGCCCCCAAACTTCCTTTAGAAGTCATTATTAGGGAAGGTTATCTCCACATCCAATCCTATACTTCGGTTCTCACAGCTTTTTTTAATAGACTTTATCCCTATTCTTGGATTTATTTTCCTTCCCCTTTAGTATCTGTCCATAGGGGGAGAAAATCTATTTGACACTTTAACCATAGTTCCTTAAGTTAAGATGTGCCTGCTTATTTCATTCCCTATAGTTGATAAAAGATAATCAAACAGCTTCTGGTTGAAGCCTTTGCCATTTTTCTGGTACAAAAAACACATGAAACAGTAAATCCAAATTCAGCAAACCACAGCTAAACTCCAGGTGGGTGCAAAGCTAGCAGAACATCAGAAGAGGGTGAACCTCCCATCCGCTTCTGCAGGACCAGGATTTCATCCCTAAGTGTAGAAGCTTCCTAAGAAGATACAACAATGATTGCAAAGACTGAAGATGGCTCTTCATCACAGCAGAAATTGATTTAGTGGCTTTTTATTTTGTGCTCCTGCAATGCCTGAGTGCATCTATCTGTTCAGATACCACAATAGCTCACTGTTGCACAGCCTCTGCTTTAGTGATTTGTTTACATGCCCATCTTATTCTTGGGAAATAAGAATCCATAGGAACTGAAAGAGCCTCCTTCCCAAGGCTGTCTGGCTGTGCTGAATGGAAGAAAGACCCATCAATCTCAAAGAGATGCTATGGAGAGCAAAGGTACCTCCCCGGCAGCCTGACCTTGGCGAGGAGACAGGAGACTCACCATTTGCGACAGGCAGCAGTTCCCTTTAATAAATATTTCATGGCAGAGAATGGCAGACTTAGGGAGAAAATGGAGGGCAGGGTTCAGCCTGTGACGCAAGGTGATGTGACCAGACCTTGTCTAGCAGGGCTGGAGGCCACCTAATTGGCATTCCCACGCCATTCTTACGAAGAGCATTCTGTAGTCCTCTGGGAACACAAAAATAATTAAAAGGCCCCTCAGCATGCAGTGTTGCTAATGGGCTATTGCCTGTCATGTGATGTTTTTGTGCTCAATTAGAGCTGAGCAACACAGACTACTCAAAATTCCCATCTCCCTCCGAGAGACACCTGGGTGGACCAAGCCTCCTTTTCTGCTGCACGATGGCCCTTGTCATGCATTGCCCTGCAGCGTCTGTGATGAGGAGCTGAAGGCTGGGGCTGCAGCTGAGCTCTGTGCAGCAGAGCACACAGTGCTGTATTTACAGTGCTGCAGACGGAGCTCTGGCACTGGGGGCAGAGCACACGGAGCTGCTCGGTTCATCCTCGCACAGCCGGGCACCTCTGCCGTGACCTGGAGCTGCAGGATGACTGCACATATGGTACAAAGCAAAGGCCCTGGATCTCTTCCAGGCAAGGCCTCGCTCACACATTGCGTATCTGTGTGGATTTCTGGCTTCTCCTAACATAGTGCGAGGCTACAGCTGCCTGGCAAAGAATTCCTTCAATATTCTCCCCCTTTTCTCTACGCAGATCCTGTATGGGATGATGCTGAGAGACCTATCAACACCTTTTGTGCTTTCTCAGGAGGGATTTGGCCACCTGAAGGCAATTTCTCTCTGCAATCTCAGATTGCCTTCTGTCCAGGCACCTGCTTTATTTACCAGCCCTGCTGTGAAGGCTGCCTTGCCAGGTCTCTGTGCCCAACACTACCTCTGATGCTCTCACAAGCCTTGATTCGCTTTGCAAGCCATCGGTGCAAGCCATTCCTGCCTCGTTTGGGCCAAAACAACAATTCCTCTCCAAGGTATGGTTGTTTGAGTATTCATGGGCTAAACTTTAGGTAATTAGAATTGTTAATGTTCTCTGTGTGATATTACAGCTTTGGGCCTCATTAAAATATTCTCCTGGGAGAAGTCAGGTGAAAAGTCAGGTGTCAGTTTTGCTTCATGTGGAAAAGCCTGCCTGTTATTCTGAAAGAATTGTTTGTTTAAACACTGGATTTACACATGATGGTGTATTTAATCCCCAGTGCTTCTGACAGCTGGAGAGCTGGGCTGAGCTGCTGAGCAGCACTGGTTTGGAACCCGGCAGCAAGAATCTCCATTTCTTCTGCCTAAGAAAGGCTTGACCTTGTGGGCTGCTGCCCATGACAACAGGCAGGAGTCTGCCAGTTGGTCTCCCCAGTGCCAGCTGCCCCACCTCACCACAAAGCCCTGTCAGATCCTGTCCACTGCCTGGCCAGCCCCAGCCCAAGCCTCAGCAGCTTCCCCGAGCAGCTGGAGCCTGACGAGTGCTTTTAAAAGAAAGGACAGTGACAAAAGGCCACAGAGCAGCTCAAACTGTACGGAACCAATAGAGTTCAGGGGATGAGAAGTGAAACAAAGAAACAGCCTCTGCCCCTCAGCCAGGGGATGGCATGGCCCAGAGCCATTTTTTTTCCCATGGCACTACCAGGTACAGTGGTGGTCATCCCATCCTGTCTGTATTTTGTACAAGGAGTGGGAGACTTGAGCATGTTGCCACCCCAGGCAGTGAGGGAGTTGTGCCCCAGTTAGGGCCTGGAGGAGTTGATATAGCTCAGACATGGGGCACAACATATCTATGCTCTGCAGGAGGCTCTGCATTTGCTCTGTGACCTTCCTGAGTTCTTTTCCTCAGGCCTGCCAGCAGCTGCTTGGGCAATTATTTATAAACAGGAGTAGAGCTTCTCCAGCTGAAGAAGGTGGCTGTGGACAGATGTCAGTGCAACAAATGGGCACATAGCAGCTGTTTGCAGGCGCTGAGCAGCAGCAGGCAGAGATGCCCACTGACAGAGACAGAGATGTAGAGAGATGCATGCTGGCTCTAGACCTGGCCTGCTGTAGCTGCACAGAATGTAAAGCATAAATGGTGATGTTATTGTTATTTTTGGGGGGGGGTTGGTTGTTTTTTTCTTTCCTTGTTGCTTGTTTGGGTTTTTTTTATGTTTCACCCAGTATGCCTCTAGTATCACTTAGTGGGTTGACCTCAGGAGCACAGAGAGTTGTTCTTGTGCCTGGGGAGAGCAGCCACCACTGTGGCTAGGCTGGGTGCCCAGTCCTAGGCAAAGCTTTGTGTTTTGAGATGCCACACATGACTGTCACCTGGCTGCCATGTGAAACCAATAGCTGCAGCCTCTAGGTATCTCCAGGAAGGGATTTTGTTGTGATTTCCCTTGGGGGGTTTGGCAGGCTGCTCAGATGGGTAATGACCGTTTGAAAGTCTCCTCCTTCGTTTCCATTCAGCTGCTTAAATGTCCTCATTTCTCATGGATCTTTCTGCCTGTGGGAGTGGTAGGTAGGTGGCTGGAAGAGCAGCGAGGTGGAGAGATGCAATGGAGGTATCGGGTTTCTGGTGTGAAGACAAGCTGAGGGCCTGGGTGGGAATGAAGGATGGTGATGGGTGAGTAGGAGGAAGCCTCACAGGATGGAAAGGAGGAGTGAAGAAACTGCAAGATGAAGATGGGAATGGAAGATTACCTGACTGCAGGGAGAGGATTTGTACAGCAGGATGCTGCTTTGTGTCGATTATGCAAATCACCAGTGTGTGCTGTGCAGTGCTTCCTTGGGTTTGCTGTTTTGGTAAAGGATGGCTGACTGCTCCCCAGGCTGCCGCTGCAGCCCCTGTCATGGTGGGCAGCACCAGGCCAACAGCACAGGAGGGTAAATGGAATTGCCTTGGTCAGCTTTTCTGGGAAACACCTCAGCTGGTTCATACTGGAGTACTTTCAGTGAGTCTACTATGCTGCTTCACACCTGCCAAAAATCTGACCCATTAAATTTTGTGCTGAGAGAAGTGTTTCATTCTTCTTTTACTAGTAAAATTATCAGCAAAATTAACTGTTTTACCATGTCTTACTTGCTTTTTCAGAAGCATTTCACCAGAACTAGCTAAATCCAGTCAACATCCCTGTTGTTCTGAACTTTCTCATAGCTGGGAGGAGCCTGGGGTAGAATCACACAGTGTAAAGCTCAGAAGGATCCACTTTTTGTCTCGGGCCTGTTCATATATCCATAGTCCAACCTTGTCCTAACCTACAGTGTGCAAGAGCTGTGCACAAAGGTCTCTGCCTTTGTGCAGAGAACACAAATGGCTCTTGGGAAAATTTGACTCTTGTAGCCAGGCAATGCAGCCAAGTCAAATTGCAAAATTTGGGTCCACATTTTAACCGATGACTGGTCAGAGTATTCAGAGTAGAGCTTAACTTTGCCTCATGAGTGCGAGGCAAATAGCAGAGCTGAGAGGTGGCAGTGCTTGCTGCAAAGCCTGTGCCATACCTTCATACACCTGGAGCAGAAGCCATGGACAGAAATTCCTTGTAAGAATGGGAATCACGTAAGGAAAACAATTTTGTCTCAGGAGAATTCAGAGCAGGATTTTATACATTGGTAGAGGCCAGAACAGTGCGATATCAACTACTAACATCTTTACTAATAACACTAACTTTGGAGAATCGCTGGGCACAGGGATTTTATCTAATTTAAATGTAGCTCTCCTGTGCTTCCTTTGCTGTGAACTCGTGCAGATGAAAGAGGAATAACTGTCTTGCCGACAAGCAGTTCCACGTACTGGAGATTAGCAGAGGCACCAGTGAGGAGCGGGGCTCCTGCCGGGTGCTGACATTCCCGTGGCGCTGAGCAGAGCCTGCATTCAAATTATTCTGAGGAGAGCCGACTCTTCTGCAGGGGCAGCACAAGCAATGCATCAGGGACTGGGCAAAGGGGTGCCTGTGCCTCACAACTCGCTGAGCACAGGAGTGTCCACTCGTTATCTGCCTGAGAGACGAGTGTGTGACTCCTTTCCTCCTGCCCTGCTGCACGGGTGTGTTTCCGTGTGCATCCGTGTATCTGTTTCAGGGCTAACATGTTAATCTGATGATACATATTTAAATAATGTAAATAATTGACATGCAATAAGGAAATGCGCTTTATCAAATGAAGCGAGACCAGGCAAGGCCCAGCATCAATTCATATTCATATGCTGTGCATTTCCTCCCTGTTTAATCTGTGTTTTAAAGGAACCTGTCCCTACTGGGAATTCCACTACCAGCCCTCACCAGCCTCATTTTGTGCCTCCTATGCCTTCAAAACTAATCCATCCTCAAAGCCAGAGGCTCATGTCAGCTTCATTTTGAGAGTGAACATTTAATTTCTGCGTGCTCCTATCCTTTAAAAAAACCCAACATTTAAGCTAATAAAAGGGAAGAGCAGAGGGAGAGTAGAGAAACAGCAATATGACCATCCATCCATCCATCCATCCATCCATCCATCCATCCATCCACCTGCAACAGCTAAACCCAGTATTTTACTATGAAAACAGGTAACTCCTTGTCCTCTCTCTGCCATATTGACATTAGGACCCTATGTAAGACTCATGAGGCCCATTTCTCCTGGATTTAAGTTTAATATCTTTGCACTTCTTTCACCTGCCTTTAAAAGTGTCTTCTTCCCTCTGCTTATTGTGTAACAGCAGCATAAAATTTTGAATTATGAAAGAGGACTTAAATTTATGATCCTGGTGATCCTGATGGCAAGTGCCAGGTGAACACTACAAATCTTCCCTGAATCCAGTTTGCCTTTGATCCAGGCATGTATGTACCCTTTCCACTCTCTGTGCCTCCAAATGTTCCTTCTTTGGTTTTGGGGATGTGTGGAGCAGCAATTTCATTAATTGTGTGCTGAAGCCTGCGAACAAATTAGCATCTGTGCACAAAGGTGCTCCCCTGGCCACCCTGTCTGTGCTGCTACACTTAATTGGTGTGAGCATGGCAAGGGAGAAGCCAGCAGGCAGACACTGCATTTAGCTCCCCTCTTTCTTCCCCTCTCACTCAGAGATTCCTCCACAGTATTTTTGATTCAGAGTCTCCAGGCATCTTGTTTAATTTATGCTGCAACTTTCTTGTTGTCCCCAGAAATGCATTTGCAAAGAAAAAAATCCATGCAGAGGATCTTTATGAGAGGGTGAGGGAAGCTGCCAATGGTGATTATGCAGTGAGATAATCAGCATGAAGAGTGGCTAGTGCCTCTGAACAAAGAAGTTATTGGTAAAAAATGGCAGCTTTGATCAATTTGTGTTTTCACTTGCCTCCATGAGAGGCTGTAACCCTTTAACTTCAAGTCCAGCCATCAAACCCAGTCTGCTCTTCCCTGAAAAGGACTATGTGGAAAAAACCTTTCTTCCCCTCCACCTCCCCATCTGAGGCATTTAGGATTAGCACAGCATCTCCAAGCTTATGCCTGGTGTTTCTTCCCCTCCTTCTGAGCCTGGGCTTTTGTCTTTGGCCTGTAACTGCTTTCCTGTGCTTTGTCCTGCTCTCACTCACAGACCATGAAGAACCTGCATATCTTCAAGTGTTTTCAAGGGGGTGTTCATGAAGGCACTGCTGTCCAGGGAATACACCCCAAGGAAACTGTCTTGAGGAAGATCTGAGCTCTTCAACACAATGAGAGGGAGCAGTTCTGTGCCCTTTGCCTTGGGTATTGGCCAAGCTGCAATCCAGAGGGAGAGCTTCTGCTCCCCACACAGAAATGTGTCCCCCTCCTCAGCAACTGCCTCCAGGGCTTGTGCTTCCTGTGGGGGTGAGAAGTCTGCAGCCATCCCTCAGCAAGGGTGTCCCCTAGCATGGCCCCTAGTTGGGAATCCTGCCCAGCAGGGGAACTTGGCACTCCACCTCTCACAGGGGTGCAGCTGGCAGCAGCATGGCACCATCCTTTCCCAGCAGCATTGCTTTTGCAGAGTCTATGGCCCAGTATGGTGAGCCTTAGGACTGCAGGAGGAAGGAGAAATTAGCATGCATGTCCCTGTGCCTCTTGGGCCCACAGCATCCAGGTCTCATAACTCTCCCTTCCTCTGTGTTGTCCTGATGTCTCTATTGTTTCTCATCAGCTCTCAGTATGTTGATTTAATGTCTTCTAACTTCCTGGGACAGAAATAACACTTGTCCTTTCCCCTCATCTTGAAGACGATGCTATGCAGCTGTGGAGAGTCCTTGAGAGTGCATTAGTGGCATTACTGGCAGCTCTGACCCACAACCATCTCTCCTTTGTCTGTTCCAGACAAGAGATTGAATTTCCCAATCCTACAAACTGTAATGAAAAGATGAACAGGAGGCCAGGGTTCTTTCCTGGGTATAGCAGAGCTGTGATGCTCTGCAGAGGTGTGGGTTCAGCTTCCCCTCAGTGCTCCCACTCAAGTATGTGGATAACAACCAGAGGAGTTGGTTTTGGTACTGTCAGAACAGTGCCAGTTGCCTGTTTGGCCATGTGTAAATGAGCAGGACCTCCTCTAGGCACGAAGTCCCTGGGAGGTGCAAGACTTTGGCTCCTCCATGCTGCCGGCTTTTCTGGTGCCGCGCATGTGCGAAGCAGGGAACACTGCCCAGGCACTCAGTGGAGAAAGAGACTGAGGGATACTGTGGTGTGCCTCAAGAGTGGCACAGGAACAGCAGGTTCAGTTTGTGCTGAATGCACAAACATGTGACTGTCCCAAGGCCACACAGTGTAACAGAGGAGCCATTCAACACAAAGCTCCAGCTCACTTGAAATGTAGAACTTGCTGGAAAACACTGTCCCCAAGGTCACTGAAAGATATTGCTGGCCTCAACAGCTCAACACCTCCTGTTGAGCTGTTCAGAAGGTAACAACAAGCTCATTTGAAATGTGGCCCAAGGCTTGCTGGGAAGCCAAGCTCTGGCTGAGCAGTCTGCTCTGCCCAACACCCTGGCCCAGTGCTGACTGCAGCCTGCCTCCACCTGAGCAGACTTGCTTGTAAGGCAGCCCCAGGCTCCCTGTGAGACACCCATCAGTCCCAGACAGCCTGCAGCTGAGCCCGAGCTTAGCTTTGTGTCTTGCACGAAGTAAAAAGCCAAAAATATTTTCCTTGGTTCCACAGCACCTCCTGGTCTTGTCATTGCCTCTGCTGTACACTGCCACTGTTGTTTGTTTACTCCCAGGGATGAGTCAGACAGGCAGTGGCATCTTGTCCTGCTGTTTCTGGACCGACTAAAGTTTTCAGTAGCTTTTTGCTGAGGTGGTCCTGACTCCTCTGGGTTGCACCAGCTTCCCCTTCCCTCTCCCATTTCAGGGCAGCTTGAGCCATGATTTTTGTGTTGGTATGTGCATGGGAAACCCAATGTAGGAGCTGGAAGCTGGCTGTTTCTGGGTTGGAAATATTGTGATTGTAGAAGGCTGAAAAGCCAGGGCTCTGGCTCAGACAACAGCCACCCTGGTTCCCTGCCAGAAGCTCTTCCTTATCCCTGCCATTTAGGTTTCTCCCTGCTTGAGGAGGCAAGTGAGTTATGATAATGAGGAACTGGCATGGGCACAGAGCCAGGGGAGACCAAGAGCAAGCAGATGGGAGCTCTCAAAAGAGTAGGTCAAAGACAGGAGGACAGAGAAAAGAGGGAGGAAAATTCAGATATAGTCTTCTGCTGCAGTTTCTGAGGAGCACAACTTCATTCCCAGCAATTATAAGGTTAATTCCCTTGACAACACCTCCCCCTCTTTCCCAAAGTCTGTCTCAGAAATAATCAAAGTATTTAATTAATATTGCACTAGTCCAAATAAGTACAATCATCTTCCAGGAGTATTTACATGTCAGGCTATAATTAGCAGCCTCCTTGGCACCAGCCCACATGAGGTGACAGGTCACAGTTTCCATTACATGCTGCATTTTTCCATACCATTGCTCATTCCTGAGTGACTATGAAATGAGTTAACCAAACTCAGCAAGGATGATGCATTGAGTGAGACATGGTGGCAACCAGAAGAGGAGCAACTGATTTTTCTTGTCAGGAACTTGCTGACAATAATCAATACCTTAGTTAAGTGATAGTCTCCTTCATTTTTTTAAATTATGTTTTTCAAGTAGTCTGAGAAATGGAATTTCAAGATTTCTCCATTTCGTAGTGATGATGAACCATTTCTACCTTGACTAAACTTCCATCTCCTACTTAGAAGGGAAGTGTTTTGTCCATCCTACTGGATGATGTCTCTTGTTCCAATAGAGGCAGACAGGTGAAAGAGTGGCTGCACTTAAAAAACTAAAATTGTTCCTGAATGCCTTTTACTCCTAGACCTTGCTGTTAGCCACTCAGACAAGACAGGAAATGTAAGGAGGCAAACCGAAGCTTCAGCCATAAATGAACTTCTGTCTGTGGAGAAAAGTTGTTGGGTTATGATCAGAGCTGCAGGAGGTTGAGTCCTGGGGCACTGGCTTCTGCCACTGCATTTGCTGAGATTTTCCCATTTTTACTATATTTTACTCAAAAAAGCTATTCATAAAGGATCAAAACAGGTACAGGTGTATATCTAGAAGAAAATATCAATGAGCAAATTCCCACCTTTTCTCTTACAAAAATGTAAGCATTGTTATTTTCTCACTCAGATGTGTGTGTTGCCTATTTGCAAGGGCAACTGGATGGGAAAAGGCCCAGTAAAGTGGGCACTGACACTAGGGAGTGGTCTGGTCTCCCTGGGTGCTTTTTGAATTTCTTCCTGGAACTTCATCCCTACATAACGCTCAAGAGTTTTGCAG
Organism: Trochalopteron elliotii; assembly: GCA_024734555.1. Lineage (NCBI taxonomy): Eukaryota > Metazoa > Chordata > Aves > Passeriformes > Leiothrichidae > Trochalopteron > Trochalopteron elliotii. The sequence goes on from JANPWX010000059.1 coordinate 480,049, forward strand.
AAATGGTGGCTTCTGGTTTGGTACCATGTCAGCTCCTAATTTAGCTGGCTTTCTGCTTGGATGTGAAGCTCCAAAGACATTTTTTGCTTCTCATTGACCCACTCACAAGTCCCACGCTCCATTTTGGGTAGGAATGTGGATGCATTATGTTTGAGGGAGATGAGGGAAAGGAAGGATGAAGCATTTAGGATGCATGCAAATTTCAAGCTGATGCCCCACCTGGCTGCTGTGAGGCAGCAGGAACATTAATGCTGACCCCCACCTATGGGCTGTCTTACAGCTGCAGCTGGACAAAGATGTGAACAAGTAAAAGTGCCTCCTCAGGCAAGAGGAAGCCAGTGGGAAAGTAGAGGGATAAGGAAATATAAATCAGATGTTTTTGCAGTGAAGTTTCCTGATGAACCTCTTGTCTGGGCCTCCCCCGATGCCTCACGCATGGCTGCTGCTCTACTGGTCCCCTGTGCTGGCAGCAGTGGACTGCCCTTCATGCCTCGGAGCGTGCAGGGCTCAATTATGCACTTACATGTCTTCCTCAAAATTGGCACCATCTGGACCACCACCTGAATGTCATTTTTTTTTTTTCCTGCACAGCTTCTCACATGATTTGCCAGCTTGTGTTTGTGATTAGGAGGGGGAGGATGTGTGTGAAAGGTGGTGAGATCTGGCACAGGTTTTTTGCATAAGCAATGCCAGTGACAGAACTTTTATTTAGGATTTAATTGATCTCTGCACCTCCTTGGAAACCTGTGCCTCTTACTCAGAGGAACTCCCTAAATCTGTGTCAACCTCCAACAGGGCTAAGTTCATTCTTCTCACATAATAAACATATTAATCACCCTAAGGATAACCTCAGAAATAATAAGCAGCTTTTTGTTTGAAATGCTTCCACAGGGAAGAGAGAGCATACCAGGACAGGACTTGGAGAGGCCAGTCCCTGTTGAGTGGTTCAGGTAGCACAGGCACCCAAACAGCATCTACACATCAGCTCTCACTACCTCCTCCAGGATGCTCAGGTGAAACTAGTATTGCTCCATCACTGGCAGCACAGCTGAAGCTCTGATTATACAAAAATGTCTGCAATCACAATCTTCATTTTACAAGTTTGCTGTATACCAGGACACAGACTCCTAAATCAAATAATGATTTCATAAATCTGACTAATCCAGGTTGTTGAGCTGTTGCTGCAGAGTACATTCTTGTACCAGTGCTGCCTCTGCCACCAGCCAGTTTCACCAGCACAGGAAAGAAGGCTACTATTCACAGAGGCTGTACCCAGGTGGTACCTACTGAGTACACAGTAGGTGTACTGAGTCTAGCTGTACAGCACCCAATCATGACCTCTGTCTGGGGTGAACAATAATAAGTATGTTGTTTTACAGGGTGTGAAATTATTTGCATGCACCAGTAAAAAAACATTTAATAATGAAATTTTTAAAATAGGGATGCTTTAATAATATTAAATATATTACTTCTTATAAGAAAACTTGGAAAGTTCAGTGCCTGCTGCCTTCAGAGAGGCCATGAGAAAATGAGTTGGTTGCACTGCAACCAATAAATCACCAACTTCTAGGTAAAACCTCTTTCAAATCATTTTGCCTGACAGTCAACCAAATAAGGGTTTTCAACGTTTTAGCATATGCAGACACACAGTCCTTGTCACTACATGTGCCATCACTAGTGAGCTAATCTGAGAGTCACACCTTCTGCCTTCCCAGCATCAAAGGCAGTGCAGCTGCCATCATTATGGAAGCCCTGCAAATGCACAGGTGTTTTCTAAATACCTGTGGGTGCTGATCCTTCAACATGTCCAGGGTGAGGGAAGCTTCCAGAAGAAATTTTGCCTCTGCTGCTAAGGAAATTATACACCATTCTTTGTTTACCATTAACTCACAGCAGTCTGATATACTTCCAGTTTTGGGTAACTGATCACTCTGGGTAATACTGCTCCTCTCATTTTTCCAGTCAGGGAGGCTGTGCCATCAGCTCTATGGTTTGCATCCTCTACATTTACAAGTTAGCTCCACTATCCAAAAGCCAGGTAGTGGCTTTTGGGTGGCCTTCTGGTGGAGTCTCTGTAAAAGCTCTCCTAATTTACAACAAGTATATATATTTTAGAGATCAAGACAAAAAACATATCTGTTCCCAACTACAGGGAGGAGAAAGGCATATGCTCCTCTGCAGGGGGAGTTTAGGTTCACAGCTACACCACAGGTAAGTAGGGTAGGGCTGTAGGGCTGTGGGTCTGTACTAACAAAAGGATTTGCCATGTCCTTTTGGGAACCAAGCAGGTCTAGGTCAGCCAGAAGAAGTTCTGCCAGAGAAGGGCAATGAGTCTCAGCCTTTTATTTGAAACTTAACTTGATCACAATGCCAAGAGCTCAGCTGCTGGTTCAGCACAACACTAATTAAAACTGTATCTTACATCCCATTAATGACTGGTCTAACAAATGGGAGCACGAATTGATCAGTTATCCAAAGTCAGTTAGTTTTGGCTGTTCCAGTAAAACAGGAGCACTACATGCACATTGCTATGAAATAGCTCATAGTCAGACACACAAACAGATTAGCACATATGTGGAATTAACTCCAAAGAAACTTAAGGAAAACATGCTTTTGCTCAAGATGCTGAGAGAAGAGGTTAATTTCCTTCTTAAGTGCCTATCCTACGTTTGAGTAGAGGATGGATGGATGGAATAAGACAAGAGAAATTATTGAAATCCCTGATATTTTACTTGTTTTTAACAGACTGAATGGGATATTTTCTGTTTGTTTGTTTTTTGGTTTTTTTGCTTCTTGTTTTTTTTTTTGTTTTTGTTTTTTGTTTTTTGTTTTTTTTAAATAATGAACCACCTCTTTCATGGAGTCCAGAGGGCCAGCAATTGCTCTTTTCCACCTAGAAATTGAGTGTTGGAGTGGTGCCAACTCTCAAAGAAATGAAGTGCTAGCCAGTGGCAAGAAAATGCAGTTTGATTTATTCTAAACCTTTAAAGAGAGTGGTAGGCCTGTGCATTAAACCCAGCAGCCTTTTAATTATGGATTGGCTATTTCTAGTAGCCTTAAGATACAATCATTTGTCCGAATGAAAAAACAGCTGGGTGGCAAGGCTGAAATACAGGCTTGCTGATTTTGCCCAAACAAGGAGACTCAACAACTTTCATGGAAGTTTTTGCTGCATAAATACTGTAGGCATCTACCCTGCAGCTGGATACAGGCTCGTATATCACCTACATCTGGAGCACAGAGACTGACACTGACTACAGTTTTTCAGCAAATTCATAAACAATGATTTAGGTTGGTCTGTGTTCACATCCCTTTTCTTTCCAGAAATATTTTGAAATAGAACTTGACTTAGAAGAATGTTTCTGGAAGGTAGAATTAAAACAAGTATCAGAGAAAGACTGAGCAAACCCCACTGTAACAGTTGTATCCATATTCTTGGGTGGACGAGACAATACCAAGCAACCTGAATATCCAAGAAAAACTAATTAAACCTCCTTGCACTTCAACTATCCGGTGTCAATAGCAAACTCTGTGAATGAGGTGCAGATAAACAATTTCTGTAGGAATAACTCTCTGGCAAGTAAATGTTTGGCAATTATATTCAAAGAGTGAATAAATCTTGGAGATACTGAAATCTACTTGTGGGTGATTTGTTAACACCAGAAGAAATAGAGTTAGTCAAAAACATCTTTGCCCAGGAATGACAGGCTCATAGGCTAATAGAAATTAATTTTCCATCTCTAATATCGGGCACTACTTCTGTGTGGTATCACAAACCCTGACAGTTCTTTGGCATGTGATGTTGAAAACAGCCAGTTGCAATTTGTGTTTGCTCTTAAATTTACAGTTTAGCCGAGGGGATAAAAAAATGCTTCCTGTTGGAAGCAAATTCACCCCTCCACTGGGCCCACACAGACTCTGCATGGTGCTTTGAACTTCCCTGTAAAACTGTGGCATTGGTGCATGGCCCCCACCTGACCAGGGGGATAATCTGGTATGTGAACTCTCAGGAAGTGACTGAGGCAGGGACAGGTTGCCTCCAGCATGTTTGAGGTTAACACTTTGTGCTCTTGTGCTCTGACTGCAATTTCAAGTCTCCCATCATCACTGTTGTTAGCAGTAATGAGCCTACTATGGATGATGGTATCCCCCTCTGTGACAATCATGAATTGCATCCCTGATGGAAGCAGTATCTTAAGGCAATGATCCTGCATTCCAGGCTGTTATCCAAGGATGCTGGAGAGGCAGGAGGTGATGGCCAAGACTGACACAAGAAGGAGCTCAGCAGCCTCAGGGGAGCTGAGCTCAATTGTGAGAAGGCAGCAGGCCAGGAAGATTAAAGGGCTTTCTGAGCCACCAGCTCATCAGCTGTGTCCTTGCTTCCTAGAATGGGGGCAAAGTGGGAAGGGGACTGACTCACTGGGACTTCTTTCTCCACCTCCTCTCCCATGGGGATCTTCCATCAGCCGAAGTGCACCTCCTATTTCTGCCCTGCTGAGGTGAAGTCTGCTGTACCAAGTCAAACTCTGCTCTCTCTGCTGTATCTATTGCCAGCAGAGTGCAGTGGGTGCTCCTGTGGTCTTCCAGGAGAATAAGTAAATAGGATAACTTCAAGTGCACCCACACACAACTTCTTGGCTGGGATGAGTCACCAGGAGCAGGCTGGGAATCTCAGCAATGTCTGCCTGGCTGCAGTGCTTGTGCAGCACCAAGGGGAACACATGGTATCTCCATGCCAGAGCTCCTGCCAGACACTATAGGAAAAAAACCCCATTTGTCTTATTTTATGGGGAACTTGTGCATGGCAAGTCCCTGCAGATATTTCCACTGATTTTGGAAGTATCTGCTTGTGTGCATGTATATATATTGACCAAGTATGATGGTCAATACTTCACACAGCAGTGTTATATAAAGCTTCCTCTTAACATGACTGCAGGATGGTTGTATTACATGCAAACAAAAAATCCCTTTGGCTATTGCACTATTGTGCAATATATTCCACTATATTGTGGCTATTTTCCACTTTTCTGTGGAAAAATGATTCCAGGAGTGATGTAGATGGCTTTAACAGTTTTATTGGAACTGTTTTCAGAAAGACCTTCACTCTGCAGCCAGGTGCGCTAGCTGCTGTGAAGACAAATGTGCAGGGTTTTGGGAACGTCATGTATGTCAATATTAGAATTCTTTTCAGATACTATGGATTTTACATTTTTAAAGCCTTTGATGATATGCCCATTCTGGACTGGGAACAACTGCTGACTTCTCTTGCAGTGTTGGGCATGACCCCTTTCTGATGGGAGTCAGCTCCCTTTTTCAGTTACTGTGACAGAATTGAAAATGTGCCCAACAGGAAAGCTAGAGTGGGTTTGGCATTGACTCTGTCTCCCCTTGGCAACTCTTGCTAGGGTAAATTTGCAACTGAAATTCTGAATTTGGCAAGAAAAGGAGGAACCATTTTCCTGGCAGCCCTCCACAGGTACTCAGGAGAGTGGATGGGGGGTGGTAGCCACAGAACAGATGGCAGTGTGGGATGAAAGTAGGTAAAGTGGTCAAAGATGTAGAATAAATAGATTTAACAAATATGTTACATCACAACATGTGTGACACATGCATGCAGTTTTCCATGAAGAGCACAATGCCAGGGTTATACCTCACTTACACAAACGACTGAGTAATTGCAATTGTGCCGTATGGACAAGCACAGCCCTTCTGTCTTCACATTACTATATTTTTCCTGAGTGATCTTTTAAAGAAAGACAAAGGCAGCAAAATCGATAGCAGTCTTTGAGAAACTGGCATATGAGAAAAGCCTCAGCCGTTACAGTCAGAGGTGGGAAAAAGGCTGAAAAGAGACATGATAATCCATAAATATCTACACTTCTCATGATTGGGAGTGGATGTTGATATAAAGTGCAATAAACTCAAGACTATGCAAAAAATATATTAAGGGAAATACTCAGAGAAAAAAAAATCTATTGTGCTAAACACCTTTGCTATTTGTGGCCTACAGATGGCTCTCCCTGTTTTTAAACTTACTCAGAGATGACATTTTATGTTGTATCTCAGACTTCTTTTTTTCCTTGCAGTAAATGTATCAAGTATGGAAAAAACATGTTCCTGAGGGCATCTGCTAAGGTCCCATCCATGGAGGTTTCAGAGGTGTGTTAGATAAAGCAACCTCAGTGAATATTCAGTAGGGAAAATCCTGCTGATTAAAGGGAGGAGTGCAAGATGAGCTGCCAGGTCTTTTATTATCTATGACTCCAGGACTATTGGTAGGGAAGGGAGTTCTTGCATAAAAGCCTTTACTGGCTTTATTTATGCGAAGGCTGCTTCCAGGAAGGGGGAATCCATCATGTCAGAGATGAATGCAAACACAGAGCTTTCTCTCTTGCCCTCTCTCTCCATTTGCACTGTCCTTTCACTTGACATAGAGACTGTGGTGTTCTGTGTATACTCTGCAACCTGATTTGCTTAAGACTCCCCAGAAACAAAGAGACAGTGAGGGCGGGATCACCTTAACACAGTGACTTGACTGTTTTCTGGGAACTGCTTGCTGGGTCAGAAGAGAAAGTCAGGGAGGGAAGGCCAAGTCTCACAAGAGTGGGCTCCAGTGATGCCCTGACAGGCAGGCAGGGAGCCAAAGGAAGGATGCTGATCCAGGTCCCTTCACCTGCAGCCAGGCACATCTTTCCTGTGACCCATTAGAGACCTCAAAGCCCTGGCAGATGAGAAGAAAAGTCACCCCCAAACCACCATTAGTGTGATGCAGAAATGCCACCATATTCATCAAGTCAGTAATACCTCAGGTGATAAAGAGAAAACCCACAGTACGAATTTAATTTCCTATTTTCCTAGCACTGCTCTCGACAGTGGTTCCACATTTTAGAAGTCTGTGGTTTGCTGTGCTGCTTTTCATAAAGCTCTGACAATTGTCTAATTAAAGCATGGCAAAAGGCAGCTAAGCTCTGCCCAGCTCTGGCTGTAAGGGCACTTTTGCAGAGGAGAAGGCAGGGTGCATCAAAGGAGTTCAGCATCATGGCAGAGTATCTCCATATCCAGAGGCAGGTCATCACAGGAAGACAGGCATTTTTGGGTAGGGTACTACCTATCCAAAATGCATGACATGCAGAAGCTTAGGAATTTAGTTACAAGATAGGGCTTGCAGGTGTCCCATAGTGCACAGAAAGATTTTTTTTCCCCCTATGTATTGGATGCGGGATCATACGTACAGGGCTGGCTGAAGAAACTGGCAAGACAAACTTTCTTCAGACTGTGGAAAGCTCTAGTTAGATTTGGGGCATGGTCTGGGTGAATCAAGCTGTCTGTGCCCCAGCACGGAAGATCTAACATATGGTATTGGGTATCAGCTGAGGCAAGGATTTGAGGCCTTCCCTGTTATTGTCTGTATAAACAAATATGCAGCTGCACTGACAAACATAAAGAAAACGTCCCAGAGGTGACAGCACAGCCAAGCAGTCCTGAACATAGTATGCAGGCAAATGCTGCCACTGCCTGAGCTCAGGTTGTGCCGCTTCAGCTCACAGCCCAAATTGCAGTGTGGGGTTGAGATCCAAAGAGGGGTGAGTCCAAACCACATATGCACCCTCTTCACCCTATTTTTGCAATTTCAGAGCTCAGTAGCCTTGCACGTGGCAGCCCTTGAGGAGCTTTTCTTTTAGTGAAGAGACTGATTCTTCAGCCAGCTTTTGTAGAAAATATTAGTTTGGCAATCCCTTCATGAGTTGTACAGACCAGCCTCTTCAAGAGGAGGTAAGGGAAAACAAGAGTTAAGGGAAAGCAGCTAAGAAGCGCAGATGCTGAAGCAAGGGGATGTGGGGAAGATCCAGGGCAATGGTGCTGGCAGCATGATGGGTGGAGGAGCATGGATGCTCTGATGAGCAGAGCTGCAGGATGGCTTGAAGGCAAACACACAAAGCAAATAAGCCTGTCAAGCAAGACAAGGGACTTCACATTGCAATTCTCTGATTCCCAAGATATTAATGATGGACGCTGTGTGCACTAAGCAAAGGGTCTAGCTGAGGAAGGTAACGATTTCCCTGGCCTATTACTAAGGTCCCTTCCTGCAAAACCAACAAATGTTACACATCCTTCAGAGGCAAATGGCACACAGAAAACAGAGATGCTCCAAAGGACGTAAGCCCAGCAGCTCTGAGCTCCCATGCGGGGGTCACACTCAGGTCTGCGAAGCAGCACAACCTTCGAGCAGAGTCGCTGGCAGTCACACCTCCTGGCTCTACAGGCGGGCACAGCCTGACCTTGCTAGTGAGGAGGGCTTGGGTTGCATACACTGCTCGTCTCTGGGACCTTCAAAACCTGAGAGCCACAGGTCTTGTCCTCCTGGGAAACAGCGCACTCAGCTTGCTGATGGCGGCTTTCTGGCTTATTTGGGAGGAGCAGAGCCATGCCTCGGGTGCTGGTGCCAGAGGCTGTGGGATGAGGGTCACTGAGCAGCACGGACGTCCGCTGCAGCAAACCAGGCGACTTTTGCAGCCCCTGGCATGGAACAGAGCTTCCAAGCTGGGCGCGCAGCCTTTGTTTTAGGTGTTTGCTGCGGCTGGGCATGGTCCACGCGGCTGGATTCGATGAGGTTCCTCGGAAAGGGTTAAGTCCGCGGGGGGAGCAGCCGGAGCCCCGGCGCGCTCCCTCCCCGGGGCGGGCGCAGCTGCGGCCCGGCCCGGCCAGCTGGCTGCGGGCCCTGCCCGCGGGAGGCCCCGGCCCAAATCCTGAGCGGCTCCGTGCCTGTGCGAGATCAGAAACACTCGGGGGTAGCGAGTCCAGCTCCGGCCCCGCTGCCCTTCCAGTCCGTGAGCTGCAATGCGGGATCGTGCCCCTGTCCCCACATGCTGCACGGATCCACAGAGCCCACCTGTCCTCTGGGGCGCCCCTCCACCCACTGCCACTGTCCCGGCTCCCTCCACTCTCCCCGGGTCTGGCCTTTGCTGGCATCGGGACGGGGCCTTGTGGAGAAGAAGCTGTGGCTGCCTTCAGTCTCACCACAGGGGGCAGGAGGCCCTTCAGAATTTTTCCCTTGTAGAGGAAAATCCCACAGTGCCTCCTTTGGCCCCAAATGATCCCCAAAGAGCAAATTGCAGAATCCCAGATGCTTTTAGGAGAAATGATGTGTTGTATAAAGCATAATTTGATTTTGATTTATATATATATATATATATAATTTTTTTTTTTTTTTTTTTTTTAAATCTGGTGTGCCTTAATCCACGTGGCATGAGGCTCATGTAGAACCATGGCAAGAACCAAATGCCCACAGTTCTGGGGTGTGAAGCTGTGCAGCATGCAGGAATAACCTGCACATGGGTGGACATGAGAAATACTGTTGGGGATCCAAAAGGAAACAAGCGCTCTGGAAATCCCAGTCCACACTACTCCACTTCCTAGTCCACCCATAGAAGGTGCTGCTCAGGGCTAGCTGTCACCTACTATTTATGTAAGGATGGCTTGGTTTAAGTCCCCAAAGATAGAGAGAGAAGGTAGATGAGAGAGAGGAGCTCAGTTTAGTATCTTTGCTGACAGATAGCACTATCCAAGGAACAATGCCATTGCCCAGAAGAGAGCTGTCCTCTGCCAGATGAGATGTTTCAGCATGTCTTCTGGGTCCCCAGACAGGAAGGCACTGGTACAACCCTAAATTCTGCCCACTAACATCCACCCTCTGTGTGGGGCGAATCCACAATTTCCTATTGCAAATGCAGAGGGCAACTACACTGACACTTGTGGCTATAGCCATAAATTCACATTAAAAGCCTTCAAGTAATAGCATTGCTGTGTAAAGACAGCCTTTGAAAAGCTTGTTTCCAAAGCTTAGCAGCAGGATTAGGAGGTTGCTGGCTCTTAGCTGCAAGCTTTGCAGATGCTAGGGGCTGGCAAAGCAAAATCTGTATCACATGAAAAAGTTGATCAGGTCTGACTATCCCCTGCTGTGAGATTACTTTTCTCACTACAAAGCATTTCTCCTCAGCAGTAAGTTCAAAGTATGTGTGGGCATGAAGATAGTGTATTGTTCACCAGCTCACTGTTCTGCTGAGCAGCCACGTCACTTGTTCCCTGTCTCAGGTTATAAACAGTGCTGAGGAGCTCAAAATTGCTCACAGCTTAAACGACGTAATCATGATAACCTAGCCTATCTTACCCTACTGTGAGCTCTACTTTAATAATCCTGCTTAATCATTAAACCACAATAAAAGCCAGCCAAGGCGTTTAAAGCAAGAGCCAAACCAAGGTGTATCAGAGCACTGCTCCAAACTTGAACTGAGCAATAACCTAGAGACAGAGAAAGCCACACAAAGGGATAGCAAAGTTGTTGTGCAAAGGGTCAGAAAGAAGTAGCAGAAAATTTGTATCCGTTGAGACTTGTGAAGCTGTGAGCTGCTCTTGCTAGTCAAGACTGCAGTAGTGCCCTATTTACATCCTTCTCCCAGGAGACCATCTTGTTATCTAGCACACACACTCTGCTGAGGTCTTGTTGTTGACGTAGATGGTCTGACTAAACCCTTATTCCTGATGATTATCGAGTATAACAGCAGTTGCCAGTTATTTTTCAGAATGCTTTACCCCTCTACTGAAGAGTACAAAGACAGCAAATTCCTTGGACAGACCTATTCCTTGCCCATGATGCTACACATTGTGTTAAGGCAAACTAATTTTTTCCAAGATCATTTCATACAGAGGGTGAGGTTAGATTTAAAAAAAAAAAAAAAAAAAAAAAGGAAAAGCAGGAAAGGAGACACACACTGCTTCTGTCACTCTGCTGGGGACACTGAGAACAGGGTTAGGCCAAGGCCTCCCCATGGATGCGTCCAGGGCTTGCACTGGTTCCAGGAGGATTATTCTTGTGTGCATGAGTGCATGACAGACAGAACAGATTTGGTCCTTATTGCTTTGACTTTTCCAGGATGCTCCATTTATTTGTGCATTTTAGGAAACAGACTGGTACAGTCAGATGTTCTGTACCTGGGTTCCCCTTCTCCCACCCAAAACAGGATTAATTTTAGGCTAAAAGCATCACCCATGCCAAAAGATGAGAGAGCCAAATCCTTTCAAAGGCAAAGGACTTACCAAAATCACCAGGGTTTCACCTCAGGACTAAACAAAGAACTTCACCACAGTCTGTGACAATTTGGCTGAAGAGACAATGAGTCAGTTTTGTGTTTTCAGGCCAAAATAATTGTCTGGGTGGGGGAACACTCTTGCCTCAGCTTCCTTGAAAGTGGGAATGAGAGGATTGGTATTGCTGAGATCATTCCAGAATTTGGGTTATGGTGCAGAAAACTGATTCACGTTCTGCAGTGTGAAATGGGGTATATTTTGTCTTCATTGTCTCACTACCACCTCTTGTAGGATTTGACTGCAGCATGGAAGCATCCTGATATAACTTTACAGTGCATGATGTTGTTGTTACTGTAGTAACTTATTACTTGGACATCTTGTGTTATCTTTATTGCTGCAGTACCTGGTACAAATGTACCACTGTTTGTCCACACACACTGTTATTACTGCCTTATTCCCCAAACTAATTTACTGCAGCATCCTGTTGTGTCTTATTGCTGCATTATCAAAATGCTACTTTACTGCAGTGGCCTGTGTTACCTTATTGCTACATTTATTCTGGTATTATTATGTCAGCTTACTGCCACTTTTTATGGCTGCCCTGCTACCATTTTATTACAGTACTCTATGGGATCTTAGTGCTGAGTTATACTGAGAGTACATTAATCCATTTGCTTCAGCCTAACACTGTCTGCACAGGCTCGTTGAACCTTTCCTAGTGCTTGTCCTGCTGCGGTTTTGCCAGAATAGCCATGAATGCTCTGGATACTCTATTATCCAAATAACAGTGCACAGCCATATTTCACAGCCATAGTCCTCTAAGTATGGGAAGTTTTGTAGCTAGCTTGCACAGCTTGGACATTGTAAAAGCTTTCCAGACTGTCTTTCCTTGAATTGATGCCATTTAGAACATAAACAGAGGTGGAAAGCTGATTTCCTAGCTCATCTTCAGCATGATGAGGTAGTTGGAAGACACTGGACACTTACAAAGCAGCAGATTACTGCTTGCAATGCTCAATGGGATACCACTGGGTGTACAAAAGTAGCATCACTTGGAATAAGCAAGGTCATTAAAATGCAATAATTCAAGGATGTCGTTCATGTGGAAGTAGTTACACGTTAGTATCACCGTATGTGAAGTAAAAGACATGTGAAGAACAGTTGATATGTATTCCCAGGAGGAGGCCTTGTCTACTCTCATGTTTGTTTTGGAGAAATTTAGTCAGGAAATGAGGAGCAGAGCTTTCTTCCCTCCAGAGGATATGCAGCTCTGTCCGCTCAGCTAGCCATCGCTGAGCAGATTAGTTTGCACGAGTGTGCATTTAAATGGCAAGCTGTTCAGCATCCAGGCCCCCTGATGCATGCCCATATGCATACTCTCCATCTCTGTAAGAATTCCCTCCATGTGCTCAACTGTTCAAACATAGAATATTCCCCACAGGCAAAATACTGTGGCAGCCAACATGACCATCCTTCAGGAATAAAGCTGAAAGACAAAGCAGAGTGCATTGCTCACAGGGCAGCAACACATCCCCAGGTTGAAGTCCAGCATTTCTGCTGCCTGCACAGACCATAACCCAAATTCCACCTGTCCCATCACCTGCCAGCATTCTCCAGTCCTGCCCACATGTGCCCCCATGCTGCAGGACCTGAGGAGTACCTCTGTGGGCCTACCCCATCCTTCCCCCAGACAACCTCTCCAGTGTCAGGAACTGACTGCAAAGCAGAGACCCCCATGTACCACTTTACCATCCCTGCTCCCTGCTACACACCAGTTTCATGTACATCTTGCCCAGGAATGCTCTGCAGACCAGTTTGAGGGTTCATAGGACAGACTTTCCATGGGAAATGCCTTGTGGCTGGGGCAGCATTGGCAGTAGAATAGCTTGGAGTGCAAGCAGCTGTTGGTTTACAGAGCTCCAGTGATGCATGGCACTGGTGGGTTTGACAGATAAAAATACCATCTACAAGTCTCTGAGAAGAGATGACCTCTGCATATTCCTAGGGATGACCGGGGGGGCACATATGCATATGCATGAATGGACATGTGAACCTATTACACAAAGACCTGCTATTTTCCAAAGGGACCCTTTGGCTGGATGGGTAACAGAGGACAAGACAAATGAGTCCTGTAAGGACAGCTAAGTGACAATTTTGAGGGGACCAAATGTTATCTTCAGAGTCAAGGGTCCACAGGAATGTCGGGGACATTCATGGTTGTTCTGCAGTCCTGGAACTCTCTTGTGTGTCATGTATATGTAGGATGAATTTGATCTGAAGGCCTCAGAAAGCAGACTGTTTAGGGTATAGGCATGTGTAAAGAACAAACATCATACTCAGTAGTCCACTGTACATTCATGCAGGTGTATGGACCTTAGGTATAATTGATAATAGGACTTTTCTGGGGGAAAGAAAAGAGGTATCAGAATGAGAACTGTCATGGGCAAAGAGGAAGGTACTTTTTCAGACAGAAACTATGCTGGCATGTTTTTGTGCATACATAGGCCTTAGATATTAGAATAAATACTTGCCTCAGAAGTGAATGTTGTTGATAGCCAGCTGTCTAACTTTTGCCTAGGTAGGAATGCAGACTTGTAGCCATATAGCAGTTTCTACCACCTGTACAAAAAGCTAATTTGCCTTGGCGTGAGCGAAGAAGACCAAGAAATGTCTAGTTTCATGTATGCTTCAGATCTGAACTGCTTACAAAATATAGGAGATTTCATGGTACTAAGTCAGCTGAGTCTTGAAATTCTTTTTATATATAGCTAGTATACTGTATGTGAATGCAGGCCATTTTTCTATCTGCAGCTAGTATAAGTGGATTTCATAATAAAGTTACTTCAGTCCTGTCCTCATCCTAACCTCAATACCTCCAACAGCTTGAAACAAGCTACTGGGTCATCTTTTGCTGTTGCATTCATGAGCTGCAGGTCAGATGAGTTTTAGTGGAAGCTCATTTCCTCCACTGGTACAATTTCACTCTCAGAATGATGCTTCTCAGCATGGTCAGTTATCTGAGCATGATAACAGCTGGGTGTGCTACTGTTTAGGGAGGGTCACCTGACAGCCAGTGCCCTGCCCATTCACACCCTGCTTCTGCTGGTCCCATCTCCATCAATTCCCACCTCTCTGTAGGCTGAATTTTGACACCTGCCCACATCAGAGTTGCCTTTCCCTGGACACATGTGAGTGGATTTTGGCCCTCTCTGATTGGAGAGCTGGAGTCCGGTTTGGTTTGCTTGGAGAAAACCTTGAACATCCATCATTGATTAGGTATGCAAAACCTTAAATAAATAGAAAATTAAATAAAATATAAACCAACTCACTTTAAAGTACTGTGTATGTGTGTGTGTGCTTGTGTGTGCATTTGCACATCTCAAACATGACTTTTTGAGTATCAGGCAGAGTCTGATCACATTTGCACTATGTGCACATGCAGAACGATTCCGCCGACGTCAGAGAATTTGCACCAGCATCAGAGTCTGACTGAAGAGGGCAGATCCTCAGGTGATGAAAACCACTCCTGCTCTCCTGACTTCAGCTGAGGATCTGGCCATCATCTCTGCACATGCTACATGCTATTGGAAGGACAATGAGGGATGAACTTAAAGAGTGCCTTTTTTTTTTTTTTTCATTGCTTTAAAGGAGGAGAAACATAGGAAAGAAAAACAAAGTTAACGTCAGTGAATCTGCAGGAGAAATGCATTTGGGATTTTGTGAGAAGGAGAAGCAGCTTCCAGCAGATATTTTATTCGATCCAGACGGCCACATGAAAGGGAGTGAGTGAGATTGTGGTGCCATCTTATTACAGTCACGTTTGTGCCAGGGAGAAAAGAGATGTGGAAAAACACTGATCTCTCTCAGCTCTTCTTTCTCCAAGCTGTGGTTGGGTCTGCTTCCTTAAATAATGAGACAGCAAACCCTCGCCTTGTCGACCTCCTGTGTATGGTGAAGTGTGCTCCTCCAAACTTCAGTTGGAAACAAAGTACCTGCACAGAGCTCAGGGTCCTTAAGGAGCTGTGCAGACAGGGAAGTGTTGGTGTAAACTGTGAAGAGAAGTGCTCCACTGGCGTGTGGCTCTCTGCTTCCACTTGCTCAGGCTGTCTCCCCTGCAGGGACCTGCTTTCCCTGAAATGCCCCGTCCCCGGTAGCGGTCCCAGCTGTCTCTCCCGCGGGGCAGTTGGCTGGAGCTGTCAGGAGGACTGCATCAGGCCCGTGAGCCGCTTGCTTGCCAGAGACTTTCCCTGGAGGGAGCGACAAACAGAAGAGATCCAGAGGTGTAAGTGATGTTGTAGAATGGTTTCTCTGGGAGTGAGGGGCAGGGGCTTTCCCCCAGAGTGGGGCACGAGGCTCTCCCGACAAGGGAGGCAGGTGGGGTGAGCCAGGTGTGGAATTTCACATGCCTGCAGTTTTGCCCCAGGAAAGTGGTTTGGCAAGGAGGAGTTTTGCCTAATGATGTCCAGTGGCTATCACTCAAGGCTGTGCCCTGGAACCCTGTCTTGTGAAGATACTTCTTTTCTCCAGTTTCATGGGAACTGGTAAAAGCAAAGCCCTGTCCTACACTCACTGTTACTTGTTCTGCCAAGTGCTGTCTTGCTGGTGCAGTGCTCTACCCAGCTGGGGGAGGGATGCACAGCCAAGGCTGCTGTGAAAACTGGGATGTCCCTCCCACAGTCTGTGAATCAGCATCAGCTGCACAACATCCACCAGGAGCAGGTCTAGGAAACAAATAATTTCAGGAACAGTTTAGCCTGTTCCTGCCCTGCTGTCACTCACCTTGGCACACTCCTTTGTCACTTGCCTCATGGGTTGGTGCCTGTTCACTCCTGCTTGGGCTCCCTGCCTTCCCTGTGCTCTCCTCCAAGCCACCAATGCAAGAGTATGGCTGTGGCAGCCCTGCTCATGCCCTGCTGTCATCTACATGAGCTTTCCCACTGACTGGCAGGACCAAGGACTAGGAAGAAGGAAGGTCACTTGCACATCTGAACCCCTTCCCTAACTTAGACCATGCAGCACCTGCCTTCAGAAGTGAAGGACCTACAGGACCTGTTTCAGGACGTATAGCCAGTGTTCTCCATTTGCAGACAGGGTATATCCACATAGGAAATACTGATAGCTTTACAATTACTGATGTAACAGTGAAAACTATCTCAGGTATTGCACCAGTTGCTGTATTTCTTTGGTGAGCTTTCCTCTTGAAAAATGATGTTTTTCTTAAAGGAAAAAAAAGTCTTGCTTGAAATAAACATTCAGGGAATACCAGAGAGCTGTAGAATACCTAGCAGCTCTTAAACAACCTCCTCTTCATTACTATATTTAGCCAAGATTTCCTTTGCAATAGGAAGTCTCACTGATTGCTGTTTCAAAGAAAGAGCCATAAAAAGAGCAAGAGAAATGGATTGTTCAGTGAAAATGATTAAGCGCAAAATGTAGAAAAAATTGAAATGTAGAAATTAGCAGGCTGTTTGAAATAAATATTTTTAAACAAGTTAACACTCTAAGAAAAAAAGAAACATTTCCCACCTCCCTTTGATTTCTAATCTCTTTCCATGTAGGGCTGTTCCAGGAGGATGTAGCTATTCCCTACAGAAGCGGCATTTCATTACCGAGATGTGTGACTTTCACCAAATAATTTGTTTAGCTGCATGAGCACACGCAGCCTAATCTGTCCGTGTTCTGTATACCAGCAGTTAGCTGTGGGAAACACTGTCATCATGCTGATTGTCCTGCCTGGGAGGCCCACAGCCATTGCTCTGTGCCTCACACAGGGCTCAGCATGGGAATGGCCAGCTCCATCCCAGAGCTCTGCAGACACACCATTCAAGACATGCATGTTTGGGTGGAATTTGTTTGTTTGTTTGGGTTTTTAATTTTTTTTTTCTCCACTGTAAATCAAATTTTTGATTGTTATTATTTTTAAATGCACTGTTGTAAAGTTTAGCCCAGTGCTACCCCAGGGGGTGGCCAAGTCTTCTGCAGGGTAGCATGACTTGGGGGGCTAAGACCAGGGCTATGATTTTGCTGCTATTGAGGAGAGTGAGTGCTAAGGAATTATCAGCCCTGAATCCTATTTATAGGAAGAAGAAGGTAAAGATATGGATGTTAATTCCTGGAATAATAACATATCTGAGTTTAGAGAAAAAAAAAAAAAGCTTGTTTTGACCAATATTTGGGTACTTCCTTCAGAAAAAATCTTAACAAATAAGCCTTGGTTTATATAATGCCTATTCAGTCAGACTCTAACTAATCTGTGAAAGGCAGCTCTTCTTGTTATCTTCTCACAGGCAGGTGGCTTGGGGCTACGCCAGCTCCCTGCGTCAGGTTCCAGCAGGGCTGAGGAGCAAACACTGTTCCACATCCCACCCCCATTTCAACATTCCTGTGTTCAAAGCAGGAAGAAGAAACGTCGGTAGTGGGCCAGGCTGAGGAGAGGGGACAGCTGCCCTGGAGAAGGTGGTGGGTTGGAAACGGAGCCAATGGCCGTGGTTTGTGCAGAGCAAAACTTCGCTCATGGGTTTCCCAGTGGAAACTGCGTCTTGTTGCGGGGAAAGCAGTGGCCTCCATCTGCAGCTCCCCCGTCCCATGGGAAAGGCGTTACCCTGGGAACTGCAGCAAACTTCCCGCCTGCAGGCTGGGATGAGTTCCCAGTGCAAAGCCCGTCTGTCTGGGAGGAGAACTGTGCCAGGGAACGGCCTCACGCACAGGGACATGCAAACAGATGGGTGCAAGAAGCTCTGTTTTAAGACAGCAAGAAGCAGGCAGCAGTGCTGTCTGCCTTGCTGTTGGGTTCACCTCTGTGCTGGGAGACATGGCAGAAGGATCCCTGAAATTGCATAGAGAAATTAATGCTGTGACATTTTTGACTACAAGCAAAAGCACTGTAATGTTCAGCCCCCAACTAGAGGCATATTGATGTAGGGGATTTTGTTTTAACTCAATGCAGGGCCAAGTGTCAGCCTCACAGCATGGGTCTGAGTGATATGGATATCTGCAGGCTGGAGTTGGGTGGGATGCAGGTGTTCAGTTTAGAACTCTCTCATCTTAGACATCCTCATTAAAATAAAAGAGGATCAAGAAAAACTGCATTTCATTAGGAAAACTGGTATCTCTTTCCTATTACTAAAATGAATGAGAAGGGAGTAAAACATTGTATAACAGGTGGAAAAGCTGGACAGGCTCTGGAATTCACCTGCTGATATAATCAACAGGACTCGGTTGTTTTCACTGGAGTGCTGGTGATTTACACCAGTTGAGGGGCTGGCCCATGGTATTTCTGTTTCAGGTTTAGTCCTGCAGGGCTTCTAAGGCACAAAGCCCACCAGGAGACACAAAAGATTTGCATCAGCTGATTGAGAAAAGTGTAAGTGCAGCACACAGATAGCTCCTTTGGAATGGGGCAGCGGCTCACTCCACAGGCAGCCAGCACTCTCTCCAGGACCCCCAGCCAGTCCATCCATACCTGCCCCTGCTTGCCAAGAGGGTGTCTGTGGCCAGAGAGTCCAGGATGGCCACAGCATGCTTTAGTGTCATTGCTTAGTGTCCAGAAAAGAGGTGTCTGGGTAACCAGGACAGGGTGGCCTGTGTCCACCTTCAGGCAGCAGAGGTGAGATGCACCCCTGTATTCTTTGTGATCCCACAACCCTTCCCTGAGGTTGGCATGGTGTGAGTGCCTGAGTCAGTCAGGTGAAAGGCTGCTCTGAGAAGCTGGAGGTGGCTGAAATAGTTGTTAATTGGGTACAACACATGCCAAAAAAGTTCAGGTCCAGGAGGGCATGTTGGGTCTCATCTACCACATGGAATGGATAGAATTCCCTTGGGGATATATCTGACAGGGCAATGATGTTTCAGATTATTATGATGTGAAGGTTTGGCACAAACAACACCTAGTTTCTTTAAAAGGGTTCAACCAAAATAAATTATGTTTTCCTTCCATGCATCTTTGTTTAGTGGCTGTCTCTACCTCTCCTTTCCCTACTGGAAGAGAATGTCAACAACAACTGCTGTATTTCCAGGAGAAATTTAATCTAAGCTAGGCTGGCAGGGGATTTGGAAAGCGTACCATCTCAAGCTCAGCACACTTCAGTGCTTCTTTTACTGTGCCACATGTATATGCTGAATAACTTAAGGCAAGATTAGAGTGGATGTAAGTAGTAAATTTTTACATGGGGTCTAAAGTCTATAAAGAAATCCCCAGTCCTCCAGTCCCAAAATATTTGTCACTACTAATTAGGGTTACAACAATTAAAAGCCCAGACTGTTGTCTCTCAAACAGCATAGCACAAGCAGTAGGGCATATGTTGACATATGTTGTGTGTCATCTTGGATGGAGGAAGGCTTCCTTTTCTCTCATGTCCTGCAAGCAATTGAGTTGTTCCACAGCTGACAGGCAAGGATGACATGGAGCTTCACTGCATCTGGTAAAGGTAATGTCCCATTTTCTCTATGCTGCTGAATGAATCTTTTTTTTTTTCCCTTGAACACCCCCATGACAGGAGCCATTTCTTAAAGGAAGTGTAAAATCTGAATTTGGAATAACCTAAGGAAAACATCAGGGAATTCTTAATGAACCTAATGAAACTGTCCCCTAGAATATGACTTCCAAGTATGTGGCCATCCTAACTGCTTGGCTACATGTCCAGCAGAGACTTGGACCTCAGCAGTTGTGGACCATCAGGGCTTACTGAGGCCCAGTGAAATAAAGATTAACCTATAGGTCACAGGAGATGGTTAGCATCTTTAGTGGCTGAGTCTTTGTTGAGCAGCTACTAAGCTAAAGTATAAACTGCAATCAGCAATTATTTTAGTGAAGAAAAAAATTCAGCAATTTAACATAGGCAAGAAGCCAAGTAAGAAGGAAAAAAGGGTGTCTGGGATTTGATGCAAGAAAGGGACAGCACTCCTTTCAAATCATCTGTATGAGCCACCAGAGTTTCCATCTTGCTCCTTGCTTTTCTCTGCCAAAACCAGCAGTTTGCACAGTTGGGAGAGAACCAAAGAGTAGGAACTTTTAAAAATATTTTTAAATGGAAAGTTTAGTTCTGTCCAGTACCCATGGCTTCACACAACGTTGATGTGCTCTGCCCAGCACAGCTCAATTCAGCATGCAGACATTCCCCACCCCCAGCATGCACAAGCCAGAGCTCCCATGCATGTAGCCAACCACTTACCCGAACACCCAGGCAGGATTTCTCCCGTAAGGAGCTCTGTGGCTGCAGCAGTGGGAGAGAGGAGAGGTGGCAGCACAGGCTCCTGTTTGCCATGTCAACACACACCAAAGTGCTTTCATGCTGACTGCTCACCTCTACAATTTTCACCCACCAGCTTGGGGCTTTGTTTTCTACAGCTGGCCCCACTTCTTGCTTTCTACCCCTCATTTGTGCTCAGGGCTCTCCTTTTCCCAGGCTGCTGCCCAATCTGCTCCAGCCAGAGGCATCACCTTACTGGAAGAGAAGTCACCTTTTGGGGAGCACTGTTGCCCTGTTCTCCCTTGCAGAGAACTGGGGCTGGTCTGCATTTCAGTGGAGGTGAGATAATTCTCCTTCCATTGGCTTGAATCTGAGGTTTTTCACATCATCACAGGCATTGCTCAGTTTTCCTTTTAGCTAGCATACTACAAGAAATTTGGCAGTGGGCAGACAACATCCTGCAACCAAATTTTACTTCTGAAGAGATTGCCATGGCCCTAGCATTGCCAGCACTGGTTTTTAAAGTTATCTTACAATGTAGATCTTTGGGAAGCTTTATTTTTTGTCCCATTTAAAAAATATTCTTTTTATTAGATTTTTTCATTAAGCTATACATTGTCAGTGTAAGATAAAAGTAACATAAATTAATGAAGTTAAATAAGAAACTGAATTAAAAACATAAACAATACTGGAAAATAACGTAGTTCAACACAAAATAAACACAGACACATAAACTATGAACATAAGTAACATAAATTAACACACAAAATGTGGTGGACAATACCACCAATTACACACTGACACAAACTGAAAACAGGAGCTGCAACGTGACTGTAGAGGGTAAGGTGGGGCCAGATGCTCCCAGCATGCAGAATGCTCACCTGTTCTTGCCAGCACGGTCTCATGAGTTACCCCCAAATTCCTGCAGAGTGGGTCCCACTCCTCTTCTAAGGACTGACTGACAAGTTACCTGAGCTTCTTGCCATTCCTGCCCATCACAGTGAAGCTTGACAACCATGGGTTACCTTCCCACACCTGATGCTGCTTTTTTGCTCTTCTAGCTCATATTTCTTATGGGAACAGTTCAGAGCTTCAGCCCAATTAAAACCAGTATCATCTATTCCCATTTTAAGTTGTGAGGATTTCTTACACTTCTTAAATGAGGCATTGCACTTTGCTTGGAAAAATACCAGTATACCACTGCATATCACAGAAACCAGGATCTGTGTGTTCACCCACTCCTGGCACAGCTTTGTAATAGCTGCAGCCCTCCTCTACCATCCCACTAGCACCACAAGTAAGATCCTCTTCTTTTCTGGTGCAGTCTGGGCTCCTTGTAGCTGAGAGTGAACCAATTCTGGCATTTGTTGAAGCTCTCTATGGACTGCAAATTCAGGATGTGTTCCTCCCTTTGACAAAAACCCAGGAAGACAGAGGAGCAGATGGATCACTGCAGCCAGTACACAACTGAGTAGCAGATTGTTTTTTTCAAGCCACCTCAAAAATGCCCCTAAATGTTGCTGGTCGGGCTCTTGGGCAGAGTGTGATTCTGTGCAAAGGACTCAGCTTGTTTGACAGCCTTCAGCACAACTGGGAACCAGATATGTAAATGTCTTGTACAGAGGAAAATGGATGCACCACTGAAATATCGAACCTCTCTGGAGTATCAAAATAAAGTTGGCTGAAATCACAGCAGGGAGTAAGCACACCCTCCATCCCAAACACCTTGCTAAGGTCACGGTTTAGTATCTGCAGCTAGACCTGTCTGTAGTGAGAAGGTACCAGTTTTTATCTTCAAGGGTTTGTGTGTGGCTCAAATAAAATACAGCAATTAATAGTGGGTGTGTTTGAACTTTGTATAGTGCTTTTCATTCAGAAGGGTCCCCAAGCACTTTAACAAATGGTATGCACAAAGATCACTCACCCACTTTGCCCTTGCAGCAGCAAAAGGAAGTGTGCACACACAGCCTAGTCTGTCCGTGTTCTGTCATCCTGTGCCAGCAGCACTACACAGCAGTGCTTTTAGGAAGTGAAGGATAACTCATCCACTAGAAACAATGAATACTTACCCCTTAAAGGAGCCCCAGTATATAGAGCAGACTGTGCAGCATACAGGTGACACATGCAACTTACCCCTTACCAAACCGGGTAGGGTAGCACGATGACACCAGGAGCAGGTGTGGTGCATTCCCGCCTGCAGCGGTGAGCCAGTGCATGCGCTGTGCAGGCCATGCATGCGGCCCTCTGCAGCCCCAGCTGTGGACACTGGCTGGCTGTCACACCAAGGGGACAATCACACGGCAGGCTGCAAACACGCTGCAGCCCCTTTGCACTTTGGGTACGTTCTGATGCTTCCCATCACGTAAGTAATGCAAGTTCCTTTTCTCAGTACAAGCCAGTGTAATGACTGGAGCAGTGAAGTGAACACATTTTCTTTTAAAGTAAAATACCTTCCAAAGATAAAGATAACCTTTTCCCCAGACGTCTTTTCTTGATGCCAAATCTAAAAAACTTTGGAATCCATTCCTGTATCCCTTCCCTTCTTGCTGTCTGTTCTGGTAGCCACTTCGCCAGAATCTCAGTGTATCATCTTTTTATACTTTCCACTTTTTCAACCACTATTCTCTACCAATAATAGCTTAAACCTTTGTCATTATTGCAGGTTGTGAATACTTTCCATATCCTCAAATGCTGTGATCTATTTATGCAAGCTGGGAAAGTGAAAAACCTGGGAAAGTGAAAAAGTGGGAAAGGTGGTAAATATATGACAGCTTTATGAGATTATCAAGGAACCAGTTAAAAACATGACATCGGGCAGCAATTCTTTCTCCAGCCTTACACCTTCTTCACTGCTTTCATGGTTACTATTTATAATACATCACAGTGACACAGCTGTGCAAAACATCACACAGTTCGCCTGAGAAAGATAAGATTCCATCAACACATTTCACATGTGTGACACCACACTCATGAATTAAGAATAGAACTGAGTTTGACTTGGACTCTGATCCAACAGTACACAAACCAAGAAGACATAAAAACCAGCATGAGTAGCAGTGGCCAAGGGATGAAGCTCAGGGTCAGGAAGATGGGGAAGCAGCAGCAATAGTGACAACAATAGTGACAACATGGAGCTGGGAGACAGCTGAGAACATTGAGAAAGGGACAGACAGGCAATCAGGGTAGAAACTAAAGCTCTCATAGCTGTATAATGCAAGAGAGCAGATACATACGGAACTGAAATAGAACATGCAACTGTGGGTTTCTCTGGGCACTGAACTGGGATGCATTTACGTCCTAAGACATTTGTTCAAAAGAATTGTTCAATACGAAATTACCAAAAGATACCAGAAAACTAAAGCAAAGGAAATGCTACCATGATAATGTCAGTTTGCATCACTGCAAGGAGGAGGAGGGCATTTTAGGCTCCAGACAGAAGGTGTCTTGGGCACTGAGCATGATAAATACATTGAATACAAGATCTCCAGTCATTCTTGTTTCTGGAAAAGTTATCCTTGCATGAGAAACCCAGGTGGAGCACTGGCTCCACAGCCATTAAGAATGTCATGTGGGACTGTGCCTACAATGCTTCTGGGTAAGAATACAAAACCACTAGACTGGCGCTGCTAACACAAGGATGACAGCAGCTCCTGCTTCTCAGCTTCTCCTTCTGCCTATGCTATGGTTAATGAAGCTGGGCCAGAATGTCAATTCAGTTATTAACCCGTGCCTGGGAACTGAGACAGTCTTCAGTCTTCATTGTTGTGCTGTACAAAATGTTCCATCCAAAATGTCCAGGCTTCTTTGAAGAAGGGTCATTTAAAAACTTTCATTCTTACATCCTTAATGCACAATGTACTTCCCAGCTCAAACACAGACCATCTCATCCTTCACCTTATTTTCTTTCAACATTGTGTTTAATTTACACAAGACATTCTTTGCCTTCTTCAGGTAAAGACCTTTTCCAGTCCAGGAACATAATGCCTAACATCTCTCAGTTCAGCCAGAATTTGTAAAAATTTTGTCTAAAGAGTAGATCGCTGCTCTGGTCACTCTCTTGTCCTTTAAAGCACAGAGACTGAGAACTCTTATCCTCTCAAAAGTGGTACAAGTGGGTGTGCCTGTTGTTCTTAAAGAAATATCAGCTAGGAATAAAATCCTGAGGTCTTGGCACTGTGTCACCACCTGGACACTGAGTCAGAAATTTTAACACCTGTTTTCTTCCAGAGAAAATCTGGAATATAGCCATTTTAGGAAAGTTTGAATTCAAGTTTGCGTATCATGACTCAGGCTTATCAAAGTCACCTGCTGAGGCTGGTATCCATAGGTTTGATCCCTGTTATTGCTGAAGTACCCATTGCTGCTTTAAGAGACAATGCTCAAGATGCAACAAAGGACCCCCCTCCTATTTCCTCCTTTATTAAATGCAAATGGCTACCAGCAAAAGTTAGGCAGAGACTTGGTGGCTTCCTCTGTGAGACAAAAAGCAGCAGTAGTTCCCCTAAATGTACTCATTAAAATATATTTTCCTTCTACACTTGGCCCTGAAGGATCATCTCAGCTTATGAGAACTAAGCTTCTGTCTATCTGATTATTAAATAATTTCTAAACAGACGGGAAACTACAGTGGTTTAAACAGCTAGGCTGAGACTGCAGAGCTAAAAATAGTATAGCAGGCTCCTTTTAATTAGTAAGATGATGAAATATGACAGAAGAGAGAGATGTAGATATATGGATCTGTGTGTATGTGTGTCTTTAAAATTAAGTTATTACCTCAATACTAGATATTATTTATAGCATATATGATACATGGTGTCTGATTTTTATGATGCCATTTATCTTCACTTGGGAGAGAAGACAGGCTAACTCTGCTTTCATAATGTCAATCCTTGTTGTATTCCAAAGGAAAATTGTAATAAGATAAACCTGCCACCATGCACAGTGCCATCCTTTTTTAAACGAGGTGGATTAGTAAGTGCTCCAAAGCAATAGACTGTCAGCTCTGCAACTCTATGATATCGACCGTTTCCCAGGGCACCCTGGAAAGCATGGAAGAGCCAGCCTAGCTTTATATCTGTGATTCCACAGCATGGGAGCCTGCCATAGGGCCAAAGCAGTCAGGTACTGTGATGTTTATCCTACCCCTCTGCTGCCGATGTATTTTTGAGGACTCCTCAAAAATTGAAGAGAGGAGAAAAGACATCTGCCTGTAGTGTTCTGCTCCACCATGCAGATGTGGCCCCTTGATGCTCACCAGATGACTGATGACCATGTTTGGTCCCAGGACCACACAGCTGCCATGAAACACATGGACATCACAGCTTCAGACTTTTGTCAAGTCAGTCAAGGAGGCTGAGGGTGCCTGGCCTGTTGGGGGCTGGATCAGAGAGATGTTCCCTTGCTCCAAAGGGAACCCAGACAGGCATTGCAAACCATGCCCTTTGGTACAGAAGGACCTGACTGCAGTGGGCACAATCCCCTTTTGGCTATTGCACTAAGGTGTCAGCTGATACTTCTTAAGGACCTGGAAGTAAAAGGTGAATCACCATCACCACAGTGAAAACTGCCCTATCAAAATCTTGCTCTTAGTGTCATGCTTAACATGAACCAGATAGCACCTTGCTTTCAGAAAGATTTGGTGCAAAAACCCGGTGCATTCTCTTGGTCAAAAGTATCAAGCCAAGGAACACAAGACAGTGGGTCTTGAAGGAGTTGAAGACTGGTATAAAAAAAAACTATGTAAAGCCCTGTTCTTTCTTATTCCTCATTGATCCATGTGAAGGTGGAAAGCCTCTGGTTGGTTAGCAGAACTTCATGGTGTCTTGCTAAAGTATGTCAAATGGTCTGGAGCCTGCCTCCTGAGTTATAACTCTGAGATGAGCAGGAGCCCTATGGTTACAACAACTTCCACTTGCTCTAAGTCTGTGCTCCCAAAACCAAGTTACAGCTTTCCACCCAGTGCAGGAGACAAGTTTGGGTGCACTGAAAGATTTTCCACGGGTGGGGCTTAACAAAAGTAAGAGACAAAAAGCCTGCAATACTCTTCACAGTTTGTCAACACAAAGCTTTACTGCTCTTTCTGAAGTGTTGTGTTTTTTCCTGTCTTTGTCAATCAAGAGATGATGAGACCCAAGCGACCAGAACAGGCAAACTTAGTCTGATTTTTTTCACTCAGGTGAAGACTCCCTGTCTAAGGTGCTGGACACATCTTGTCTTCTGGCTACAAGTCAGCTTTCTCTGATGTGTGCTCTGAAGCCACACTGTAAGTACAGTATTTTGAGCAAGAAAGGGATCATGAACCCCTACCTCCATGCTACTGCTCTGGCTCTGCAATGACTGCTCTGGCTATGCCATGTGCAATGTTCTGCAAAGTTCCCTAAATTTGAGTACAATAATGTAAAAGGAAGTACTCTAGAAGAAAGGGTGTCCAAGAGAGCCTGTCAATATTCAAGCATCACTTCTTCCAAGCTGAAGACCAGTGTATTGCCATGAGCAAGAAATCAAGCAAAGGGGGCAGGAGACCCCTTTGGATGAGCAGGGGTCTTCTAGCAAATCTCAAACAGATTCTGGGATGTGGAAAAAGGGAACTGGCCACATGGGAGGACTAAAGGAACAGTCAAGAGTATGTGGTGATGTGACAAAGAAGACCAAAGTCCATTTGGAATTAAGTCTGGCAAGGGATATGAAGGACAAGAAGGGTTTCTACAAGTACATCAGAAGCAAAAGGAAAATTTGGGAAAATGTGGGGCTGCTGCTGAATCAGATACATGTCTTGGTGACAGAAGACACTGAGAAGGCCCAGTTTCTGAATGCCTCAGTTTTTAGTGCTGAGGTTGGGAATCCCACACTTTGGTGCTAAGAGAGGAAGGCAAGAGAAAGGAAGACTTCCCCTTGGACATAGAGGGCTGGGTTAGAGATTGGCTAGGCAGACTTATGTCCCATAAACTTCTTTACACTGAGGGTAGCAGAGCACTGGAATAGGCTGCCCAAGGAGGCCATGGAGTCTCCCTCTGGAGACAGTACAAATCCACCTGGACACATTCCTGTGTAATTTGCTCTAGGTGACCCTGCCTTAGCAGGAAAATTGGACTAGGTGATCTCCAGAGGTCCCTTCCAACTGTAACTGTTCTGTGATTCTGTGATTTCCAAAATGCTGGTCACAGGCTATAGCCAAATCTGAAAATTTTACAGGACTGTACTGGCCCTCCCAGAGCCAGAGAGAGAAATACAGTCTAGAGGTGGCCCAGATCCACAGGAAATTACTAGTTCAGTCAATCTGGGAGACTATTTCACTTCAATTATGGCTCCTTAATACAAATAAACTTCTAGCCCTTAGTTTGGTTTTGAAATTTCTCTTACAGCCACCACTGGAAATGTGACCTCATAATAATCTCCTTGCAAAATAGGCTCAGTGCTCCTCTCTTAAGAGAGACAAACTGAGAGTCTGTTCCAGCCAAACCTTGAGCATACACTTAACTTCATCACGCCTGTGCAGGGCCAGCTTGAATATGTGATCCTGTAATGAGCAATCACTGAAGCACAGTGGAGCTCTGTAAGTATGGACTGCTGAATTATTCCACTCCTACACAGTCAGGGAACTGCAGTGCATTTTGGAGAACTAGAACATACAGAATTAAGTTTGTCTTAATTCAGTCCCTGGAGTATGCCATAAGGTTCTCACATTGGTAACAGTGTCCTCTGAGGACATTATGACATGTCAAAGTAATGACTATTTTCTCATCTGATGGCAATGACAAACTGCTAAGTATAAAGTATAATGACATAATGCAAAGTATAAAAAATTCAGACTCTTCCTAGTTCTGGTAACTACTATGCCATCAGAAGATGAGATTTTATACCTGTATTAAGAGAAATGAAAAAAAAAAAATATTTACAGCATGCTAGCCAGTAAGACAAAAATGAACTAAAGTACCAACCAATCTACTACAAATTTCTTTACTGCTACTTACACTCTCATCATAGCATCCCAAATTTAGCTTGTCAAGTTACCCTTCAAATCAAATGCAAGAGAAAAATCCATCCTTGGCTGTGCAACTATAAACCCAGCCAGTCTAGTAAAGTGAGAGTTACTCTTCCACGTACTTGGCAAATCTGGGAGCAGAATTTACCACTTGGTGTAAATATTTCTGCATAGTTTGTTTAAAAAAAAAATTAAAAAAATCTTTCCTACTCCTCTCCCTGGCAGACTCTTAGAAAGTAGTAAATATGCAGATGGGCATAGTGATATATTTTGTATCAACATATTTTAAATGTGTGCATATGCATTAGCTATATAAATACATTCCCCAGGAAGGCTGCCAGTGGATGTACTACAAAGCCTTGTATGTTACATTTGGGTTTGCTTGCGCAGTAGCACAGTGATGTCAGGAAGAGCTGCTGTCTCGGCTTATTTGCTCTACAGCAGCTCACACTTACCTGCACAGCTTCCTGTTTCTCTCAGGATATACAAAGGTGCTATATTTATATGCCATGTGTGTATGTAGTGTATCTATAAGTACACATATGTAGACACACATGCAAGAATGTCATAGACTCACAGAATGCTTTGGGTGGGAACCTTGAAGATCATCTAGTTCCACTCCCCCTGTCACAGCAGGGACACCTTTCATTAGACCAGGTTGCTCAGAATTCCATCCACCCCGCCCTTGAACACGTCCTGGGATGGAGCATCTGCAGGTTCTCTGGGTAGCCTGTTCCAGTGCCTCACCACCCTTACAGTAAAGATTTTTTTTCCTAACATCCAATCTAAACCTACTCTGCTTTAGTTTGAATTCATTCACCCTTGTCCTGTCACAACATGCTCTTGTACAAAGTCCCTCTCGTCTTTCTTGCAGGCTCCTTTAAAATACTGGATGGCCACAATCAGGTAACCCCAAAGCCTTCACTTTTCCAGAGTGAAAAAACCCAATTTTCTCAACCTTTCCTTGTAGAAGAGGAATCTATTCCTCTAATCAACTTTGTGGTCCTCCTCTGGATTTGGTCAACATCTTTCCTGTCCTGAGGACTCCAGAGCTGGATGCAACACTCCAGGTGGGGTCTCATGAGAGCAGAGCAGAGTAGAATCCCCTTTCACAACCTGTTGGTAACGCTGCTTTTGATGCAGCTCAAAACACAGCCTGTTCTGCCCAGTATTCCTGCTTACTCCACTCCACTTGGAGTATCTGCCTCTGGTCCTACCCCCTCTCCCTGCTTTTCCCGCTCTGTAGAAAAATTGCTGCAGAGACAGATCCCTGAACACAAGTGGGGCAAGCAGGTCTTGCCCAAGCTCTGGACAGACTGGCTGGAGGTTGGAGACTGATGAAGGACAAAGCAGGAGGACATCTGCCCACTGCCCTTGAGGTCCCACTGTTCCCTTGTCTAAAAGGGGACAGTGTCATGTTTCTTGCTGTGCCTGTGCTCCTTTTCTGGTATCGGTATCGTGAACGAGGCAAAGGGTATCGCACATGGCTATTTACATGAGCACTGACAGATGGGGGCAGCGGAGGAAGCGGCTGCAGTGCTGTGGGTGGATATGTATGCCACGTATCCTTATCCATGCACTATGGAACCGTACAGATACTGTTGCAATGGAGCTGTGAGAACCATGCTCTTCTACTTCATTGTGAAAGGAAAAGCCACAACAAATACTGTAGAGGGAATGTAGCAAAAAGGCAACTTTGTGTTTAAATCTAGACAGAAATCAATTTGCTTTTGCAATGATGGTAAGCTAGAATGAGCATTATGCCATTTCTCCCCCCAGCTCCAGCCCCTTCTTTAGAGCTACTATTTAGATGAGCTACGGTATTAAGAGAGAAGCTGCAAAGATGCTAGCTGCAAAAATAAAGGATGAAATAAAAAGTCAAACTTCCATATTTCCCCCAACTGAAAATGAAGTTCTGAGGAAAGGGAGGAGGGAAAAGAAAAGGAACTTACCACGCTGCGAGTGAACTTTTCTAGAGAAGTTCTACGACCTTGCTCATTCTCTGGCTTAACAGGGAACAAAGTAGGGAGATAAAAATACAGAAAAAAACCCTTCAGCTTAAATGCAGTCTTTTAAAACAGCAACAAAATATAAGGAAGCAGCAAGAAGAAAAAGTCATAAAAAATGTAAAAAGCAGAAATCAATGTTTGCAACAGCAAACATAAGAAATCAAAATGCCTTAAAGAATGAGAGACATCACTACTTTTACTCTCAGAGAATGTCACTTTTCCCCTGTGAAATTTTTGAATGGTTCATATATGCCTGTGCATTGGTGTGTCTTACAGCTGTTGGTATTGATTTCTTGTTCACCGAATTTCCCTTCTGGTACTGTTCAAGCTGGGACTTCTGGTTCTGGTTAACATCTGCCAAACAGCTATCAGAGGCTCCCATCTACTTGCATAGAGAGATGAAAAAAACCACAGTAGCTTTCAAAATATTAAAAAGCAATGTCTGAGTGAATACAGCACTGGAAGAAAACCACCACTGGAGTCACTCTCAGTGAACCTACAGTATTCTATTTATCCAGAGTAGAGGCATATTTCCAGTGAGTTTGGATACATCAAAACACAAGACATGCATGTCTTTGCAAGAGAATGGAAAGACACAGACCAGTTTGGGGCACTGATATTTTTGTACCTGGAGCACAGGACTATTCATATGCAAGAAGACATTCAAGTGCACTGTGAGAAAACAACCGTGTGCATGATGGCTTTATTAACATATCCCTGAGAATGTTGCTCACTGCAGCACTTCATTCATTTGGCACAAGGGAGATCTAATCGCCACTAACAAGGAAGAACTAAATAATTTATTGGCGTATTTGCTGGAGTATCTAAGAGAAAAAAAACGTTATAGAGAAGAGAAAAGAAGAAACTCAGTGCTACAAAAGAAAGCTCAGTGCAGTCAGAAAGCTGTGGGCACTGCTGATTTCCAGGAGAGATGCTTATTTTAATGTGGTGTGCCAGCAAAATGGGGGTGGTAAGATGGAAGTGAAACTGCCATGAAGGGAATAAGGAGCTACATGTAAGGGAAAACCACAGTAATAATGGTGCATCACAGTGCACTGGAAACAAGCACTGCACTAGAGAGGCACCTACCTGACATATCAACTGCCACAGATTCAGCAACAATAACAACCCCCAGGACAAAGAACCAGTGCAAAAATCAGACAGAGAAGACACAAAGAAGCCAAAACCATGCCAGATAAATTGGATGAGAAGTTGTGTAGTTGAGTCTAGGCTAAGCCTTTTGATTCTTCTGCATGTTTATCACAGCTTTCACAGCTCTCTGATGTCTACAAGGTTAGTCTTAAGCATCCCATGGAGAGATGGGGCAGATCGTCCCTGCTGCATCATCAAATATGAGACCAAAACACAAGACCCTTTAAAGACAAGCAATATTCTTTATCCAGAAGAAAGAAACAAGCAACCTCCACACTTATAACCGTGTGAGGAAGCCACAGGATCAGCTCTGATGTCCCAAACTGCTACCAAAAGTGAAAGCTAGAGGTGCATCATTTTAGCCCACACAGAGGATAGAGCCAAGGCATCACAGCAAGTACCAAGCAATAAAGCAGCCTTCATGGCTCGCAGGAAGGCAGGGATGTACGCAGTCCAGTGCTCCCCAAAGGAGTATCTAACATGCACTGATCCAAGGGTTAGTTGCCTCTCATTGCATGTGAGAGGAGAGGAAGGGGGAAAGAAACATCAGCCTCACACTTTGGCTGAGTATTAGAGCCATGCAAGTGCTCAGAGCATCACAGATTCCCTCTTGGAAGTAGCCTCAGTGGTGTCCCTACTCCCTGAGGCAGCAGAGGTGACAGAGAGAAGCTGAATTCCCACCACTTTGGCTGGATATGTCCCACTGAGCAGGACTGAGGACAGCAGTGCCCAGCTGGGCACTGGGCCTCTGTGCTGGTCTCCTGCAGGGGTAGCAAGACCCACCAGCAGCCAAGTTAAAGACACAATTTCAGGAGAAGAAATACCTGAACAAAAGACTGTGTGTTCTGCAAGGCTCCTTAGGGGAGCAAGGCACTCAAAGTCTGCAGCATGACATTCCCACAGGCTGGAAAATCAGTGTCTGACCCAACTGCATTTTGAAGCAGTTTTGGATCTCTGGTCTGCACTGGGGTCAAAGGATAGTGAGCTGCTATACAGGCCACATTGTGCCCCTGCACTCATTGTCAAAATTTAGTATCTCTATTTTTTGTACCAGCAAGGTGATGCATCTTCCCACCCAGCAGAAAGGCAGGATGATGGTCTTCAAAGATGATGAGCACCTTGTTGAGGTGCTGAGAGCTTGTCAGGCACAGGGAGCTGCACACAAGGCTGCTTGCAGCCTACCACCACTGAAGACGTGCGGGGAAGCAGCCACATAGAGCACTGACAGTGTCTCACAGAAGTGCCTTGCAAAGCTCAGTTTGCAGTCACTCTGCACATTTGGCATGGCGGTGGCAGGCTGGGACCAGCTGGATGCGTGGAAAGCTCATCCCCATAGCATCCAGCTCTGAGTCAAAGCATGACATTTTCTAGTGAAATAAAAAGCAGCTGAGGCAGGCTGGCTGCAGAGTGATGAGCTGGCTTGAGCAGTTTGAATGTCCGTGGGTGTGGGTGCTGGCTGTACAGCTCACTGGCTCTTCCTGTCTGCTTGCCCGTGTGGCTGGCAGCCTGCCTTGCAGGGAACGGCTGCCCACAGCTCTGCAGCACGGGGCTGAGCTGGGGAGGCTGCCTTGCACACCAGATGAAGGACATTTTAAAATAACAAAGTGAAAAATAAAAAAGAATAGAAAGACCGAATCACGCCTGTATCAGTCCGGGAACAGACCTGGGGTGTGGACCCTGGAGCCATTGACTGCTGCAGCAGCGACAGCAGCTTTTGCACAAACATACACTGTGTGTGCAAAGGGGAAAAGGCAAACAAACACGTGCACGCCAGGTCATGCAGTCCTCCCAGGTGCAAAAAATGCAATCTTTGCCAGTAAATACACCAACAGACTCCACCAGCTAATGGCAAAGGACATATGCATTTCAAAATATGAAACAACCATCCCTGCTGCAGATGAAAACCTCTCAACCCAGGCTGTTACAGAAAAATAGAGCTCACCACATAGAAGCCATTCACTAATTATTGACTGGCTGAATTTTCCTTTTTTTTCATGACTAATCATTTACCCAGCCATCCAAACTTTAAGTTCATTTGTGTAGGTTCTTCTTGCATAAAAATTAAGTAGAAGAAAACTTAAGAAAAACCAGCTGACACTGACTATTAAAAGTAAACATGAGAAAATTTCTCAGCATCTTTACAACATTCAAGACAAGTGCTACCACTGAATCAAACTGGCCATGTGTGCCCTGATGGGACAGAGAAGAGGGCATAATCTGCAACAGGAACTTTCATGGCCAATACAGAGCAGCTGGCACAGGGTGTCTGGTTAAAAGCAATGCTTCAAAAGGTGTGTGCTGGAAATGGGGCCTGCTCCTCACGGCCTGAAACTCCTAAGTATCCCCTTGCTGACACTTTTTGCCAAGGATCTGAAAAGGGGGTAGCGAAATACATATAGAATACTCAGTCTTCTGAACATAAGGTCTGCAAAATTCTCTACCTCCTCCCTCCCTGGATATATTTTGTTGGCTATTGAATCCTTTTTTTTTTGATATGAGACTCTGGAGTGTGAAGTGGAGTTTATTTTGAACTTTAACTTGGTGAAAAAATAACACATTCCAGAGGCAATGGCATCAGATAAAAGAAAGGATAATAATATCCCTGACCTTGGGTTCAGAAAAGGCCAGGAGCAGATCCTGGGCTTCTCAGGTGGTCACATCTACCTGTCCAAAGTGAGAAAGCAAAGGGCATGTACAGTGCTACCAAGTGGCTGGAGTATTTTGCATCTATTGTGTGTTCATTTGAATGGGATCACGGTGAATTCACACTTCCCTGAACCAGCTGGAGAGCAAAACAATGCTCTAAACCAAGAAAATACCAACCTGCTATTCCCTCAGTGCTGCAGGGCTCCCTCCCATGGCTTCACAGCCTGTCTGCACTACAGATGTGGCTGCCTTTCCAGGATGCTTCCCTGCCTGTGGGCAGGGATGGATGGCAGGAAGCCACCCCGTGCCAGGCTGACGTGAACACCAGCACCGTGACAGTTCAGCTGCCACTTCAGCTAATGCAGAGATGCCAACCACTGTCATTGTTTCACCTTTATAGTGAATAATGGAAAGTACCTCGAGGTCTTTTCTGTTCCTTTCACTCCCTTCTCTGCAAAAATAACTAGCAGAGCATGTGTCTGGCTGCTTCTTCACCATTAACAAAAGTTCCTGTGCACTCGCATCCCCTTCCATGGTGCACTAACTAATCTACACTGCTCTTTCCCCAGGGAATAAACCCCTGCTCCACAGCCAAGTCACCCTGCCAAAATGCCTCCTTGCCTTCACTGAGGAGGTTTGTCACAGCACTTGTCCTGACAGGTGGATCACTGCTGTCTTAAGGACATCCAGCCATCATTTTGGCTACCGTGGAGAAGAGCTGGAGGGCAGTGCAGCAGTGATTACCTGCTGTAAGTACCCTGCAGCAAGGTGCATTTCAGCAGAAACAGGAGCAGGTCAGTGCTTGACTCTGTGTAGCACCAGGGGGATGTGTTGCACAGATACACAAATAAAATGCAGTGAGTCGCTCGGGGATCTCTGCACATCCAGCCCTTCACTGCTGAGCCAGACACTTTCAGCAGATCCATCATTTCTACCTGCTGCAGAGGAGGGGCTGGGAATGGAGGCCCAGAGCTCCAGTTGGGCTGGGCATATGGCCATTCCTCCTGAGGACAGGGCTGTGCTCTCATCTCTCCTCCAGCCTGGCAGGGAGGAGACCTTCTGTTCAAGGCAGAAGGCTACATCCAGTTTTTCCCCTCTGCAGCTCACTGCTTCCAGTCACACCCTTGCTGGAGGCCAACCTCATGTTCCCTGCTGAGCACCATGAATCTGCAGGATTGGGGCCAATAATACTGTGGTTACTTGCAATAATGACACTGGGAAGAATGGAGGAAAAAACATCTAAAATGGATTAACAAAGTATGTATGTCTGGTCTGTACACAGCCTATGTCTGCTGTCTTGCATCAGTTAGTGGTGTGAACAATATGTTCCCCTCATAATTCTGTCATTGTATCTCAATCCCAACCCATAATTTCTTCTCCCTCCTTCTCCACTACTGTACTCCCAGAGAGGGGAAGGAAAGCTCCCACATCTGTGGCTATTGTATGGTGTGGAAGAAAGTAACTCTTCAAACTTACAGTATTTTACAAATACCAGAAATGTGAAGTATGTTTTGAAGCACTAATCAAGCTTTGGCATCTCTCTGCTGAGCAGGTCACTATTATTATTGCCCTTTGAAAAAGAGGACGATATAGGGCAGGCAAGGTTGAACTTTTATTTTCCCCAAGATCACGCAAGAAATCAAGTGGGATAACCAGGGAAAGCATACAGATTTTATGGTTCTCAGTTCTGTGCTCTAGCCACATGGTCTACCTTTCCCTTTTTCCTGCCCTCTCAGTTTGCTATAATCCAGTGCTGGAGGGCAAAAGATCCCAAATGACACAAACTTATCCACAAAACATTAATGTGGGAATCTGAAGCCATAGTTCATTTGTTTAGTGAGAGCCACTCTTTTACCCCACGTCCATCATGCAGTGCTTCTGACAGAACTTATTTTCAGTAATGAAAGTAAGCTATGTCATATCAGTGTGATATACAAGCCATGTGAGGATAATGACTGTGGGGAAAGACAGGCCTCAGAGAGATGTACTCATCACACCTTAAAGAACTGCAGTGAATTTCAACTCACATCAGTAAATCCATGACTTTGTTTGCAAGGTCTAAACCAAATCCTCCATCCACGCAGGCTCTGCTATGTCACTGGGTTCCTCTTTTCCTTCCCTTGCTTTCCAGCTATTTAGAGGAATTTTAAAAGGCTGCCTCTCAAAGCTACACCAAACATCCTAAAGATAGGACCGTGTGGCTCTGCATACAGAAATGTCATGTTCTTTCTATCACCATCTCTGCACCTACACTGCTTCCAAAACATTTGCTTGCCCAACACAATGTAATGTGGTTGCAAAGAATTTTACAGACTCTGGACTAACACCAACTCCCCTTCTGCACAATGGGAAGCTGATGAACAGCGCATCTGCACAGATCTACTCCTGCCTTTTCTGTGCCTTCATATGTTTACTCACACACCCACAGCTCTTTCTGAAAGAAACTTGATTCTTGCTTTCATGGCTGTGTTAACGTGACACCAAAACCTGCTCCTGCGGCAGTTTGCAGGGGAATGAGGATGTCATGCTGACACATCCAGGGCTTGATCTGACAGCAAGCAAGGATTGCAAAAAAATAAACCTTTGGTTCAAATAGGTTTGGCTGAGAGGAGAAAGCTCTCCTGGCTTTTAAGCACGTGAACCCTCATGTGTTCAATGGAGGCTGGGAAGTAGGGGGGCCATAAGCTGCTGGGGCTAGGAAGATGGCAGAGGCTTTTCTGGTTTATACCATCAGAAGACTGCCTCACACCTCCTTCATTTCCCAGTCTCTGAACTAAGTCAGGTCTAACCCTTCTAAATGTAAGCAGCACTGGTTTATGCTGTCTCAGACCAGACATTTTGAAGCAGAAGGCTGACTGCTGCCCTCCACTACCTTTTGCTAATCCACCTGCCAGTAGTCTCAGGCACAGCAGACAGAGGGGCTTGTCTCCTTTTGTCACCATATGCATGCTTTTAGGGCACACAATGACAATCAGGACAAAAATACCACTGGGATTTCATTGTATTGTGCCGATGCAATGTAATTTGGCAGCACACAGAGAATGCAGCAGAAAAACAGCAGGGAAGATGATGATGGGAAACCACACACTCAGGCTGCAGAAGTCAGGAGTCAATTTACGTTCAGTCCTGGGAGCCAAATGCAAGTGGGACATACACACGTGTACATGGCATGCACATGCACAGACACACATAGAGCTATGGGAATAAATCAGGAATTGCAGGAAGCATTTGAGCACGGCCACAAATGCAGAAATCAGTAGCTTATCTCCTAGACACCTTAGAAAGAGGGGACTCGAGGACAAGAGCTGTAACTCTACATAACCACTTGTTTGCTACCCTGATCTGGAGGCTCCTGACAGAATCATGGTGTGGGCAGAGCTCATGCAGATACCAAAAAGGCTAAGAAGAGCTCAAACCCAGATTTCCTGTGAGACAATGTGGCTGGAATTCTTGATTACTACATGCGTTGCAATTATTTCCTGTCTCTGAGGAAAAGGAAGCATCTCTGGGGAGGCAAAAGCAAGGGAAAGGAGTATGGGAATTGCTGCAGGGGGATCTACAGATAAGGCATCCAAAGGGAATATCACATGGTGAGACTAGGGAAGTGAAAACCTTAATAGGTGAATTTTGCACCAGTAATGAACAGATTGATGGGTTTTGCTTCTCATATCACATACTGTCTTTTCCATGAGAAAGAGGTAATACAATTTGTATTGCCTACACTGAGTTTGGGAGACAGCTGTGCTGGACAAAGACCCTTCCATACTACTTTTACCTTGGGTCACCATGTTTTCCCCAAACTCATGCTGAGGCTGTGCACACAGATGCCATGCCCCCAGTGAAGAAGACAAAAGTGCTCATTCCCTTCTTAAAGGAAAAAAAAAAAAGGAAACAATGTTTTCACTTTCACACTAGCAGCAAGCAGCAGGCGAGAATCAGGAGGTGCTAAGAGATGCAAGCATGTCCTTTCCAACAGATACCTTCTTCTTCGCCAGCAGTAAGTCTTGGTAAGCATTCGAACGCAGAAAGCGCGCGTAGCTGTCACTCTTCATCAGCTTGTAAATGTGCTCCTGTGGGATGGGGGGAAATGAGAGACAGAGAATTGTTATCAAACCTCATTTAGACATCACAGGGACTTAGAACACAGAGAATTGGAAGGAAGAGAGGCTGATCAGAGTTCTAATTAAGTCTGCTATTATTGATTATCTGTGCTGTGGTAGTGTACACGAGGTCCATCCTGGGGCAGGACCCTATTGTGCCTGGGGCTGTATGAACACGAAACAAAGAGATGGTCCTCACCCCAAAGGCTGGCACACATTATTTGCTCATCAGGATTATTCTGCAAAGATTGCAATTCTCTCAAGTCCCCAGATTATAAAAAAGTGCCTACCCTGGAGATAAGGAATAAACACCAGAAATTGTCTCATAAATTAAGTTTCATTTGACCAGTTACAAATACTTGAACAAACACCCAGCATTCCCTCCCAGTTCATGGAGGGGAACTGATACTTGCACATATTCTATCTCCATTTTAGACATGCATTCAAGTAAGCAAACATGTTAATGTCCTGCAAAAGCTCGTATCTTTGGTGACTGTGCAGGGAAGTTATATGACTAGCTCTGATGTAGATGGATATGTATGGATATACATATGGATCATATGTATATCCATATGTATATATGTATAAAGTTACATTAGATGAGTCTCTCTCTTAGGGTCTTCTCTTAAGTGAAACTATTGTTACCAGTTTGCTCTGAGAGCACTTACTATGTTTATCTTCAAATTTACGAAGTGATGTTTCATTGCAGCAGAACTTAATACATACCCTTTTCTAATTTCCTTGCTAAGCTTTACTTTCCTGCTGAGAATCCCTTAACACAGTCAGCTTTTCTCCTAGTTATCCCTGGATTTACAAAAGATATTATCCCAAACACCAGGAAAATAAAATCAAAATACTTTGACCAGATAATGACTGAGAACACACTAAAGGAGCTCAAAAGAAAAACAGGCACCTTGGACCTTTCTCTTTAACTTTGCCCAAGGAAGCACTTTTATAGAGTTAATGAGCAGTTTTATCTATAGTGAATTATACAACGTGAAATATTCTCTCCTGCCCTAAAGCCATTGTACATGAAACTTTAGAAGAACCAAACCAGACAGAAGTCACATAGCTTATTTTGGTGTGTTAACAAGCCAAGCAGAATTCCCTTATCTTCACTATCATGGGTAATTAGCAATGACCTGTCTTTACACAGAAGAACTGCTTAATTCAGCTTTCTTACACTATTTGGCACAGTATTATGAGGGCCACTGGTTTTCCTTCGACACAGCATAAATGTATTCTTTGAGCTACACTCTGGTGTGGAACAATTTTTACTGGTTAATTTCCATATTGCTTTTAGTCTTGACACATCCTCATTTGTGCAGCACTATCTATCCAAAAGACAGCACAAGATTTTGCAATAGAATTGTTCGTATAAAGCTATTTGGCAACTGTCATCCTTCTTTCTTCAGAAAAAACACATGGTAGGGCACAGTTTCATACTCCTTATGTACAGCATTGCCATGAGATTTGACATCCAGCTGTGGGACATTTGTTCTGTTTTTCTATTTATGCAGGATAAAATGAGCCAAGTATGCCCTAAGATAAGAAGAAGGAAAATAATGCACATCCCGGATATGATCATCAAAAAGTTTCTATTCTTGAGTGTGAATAAGGATTTTCAACATCAGTTCCCTCTTAAATACCTCAACTAGCATAATCTCAAAACTCCGTTGATTTAAACCCAATCACAAATCAACCAGTTTGCCTGTACTGCTACCTCTTAAGGTTTCCAAGGAGACTCCATGTCCTCCTAATGAGTTCTTTGTAACTACCTGGGAAACAAACCCACCTAGCTGGTGCTTTTTCCAGGACCATGAGGAGACTGATAAGTAAGTGGGCACCTTGTAGCCCATCAACTGTAAAGGGCCTGAGGGGTCTCCAGAGCCTTCATCCTCTTAGTGGTCCTCTTTGCAGCAGCCAGTACATGCAGGGTGTTGGTGGGACAGGTGCTGAGGTGGGCAGGAAGGTGCTGTGGCTGAAGCCAACATGGTGGGTGACAGGGATATCTATATTAACATTTTGCTAGATGTGATTAATTTTTTTACTGTCTTTGGGCTCCAAAATGGTTTCTTTACCAGTGGTCAGACAACTGGGTCTGGTCTGAAACACTATAATAACATTTTTGGAAAATAACTTCCAGTTTTCATTACCACACAGACAGAGGCAAAGGAGAACACATGAGGCTGGCCATACAATCCACCTGCATGTCAGTGACAACTACTATTCTTGCTCATGTCAAGACGACTTCATGTATTTGACCTTAAAACAGTATAAACTCAGTATGTGGCAGTCAGAAGGAGAAAACATTGCTTCGATCCTGAGATGAAATAAACCAACAAGCTGCCTTCTTAACTGAAGCCCTTCCCTGAAATAGGACTATTGCATAGCCACAGCCCTGTTGCCACTGCAGTTAGCTAATTGGTATGAAGCATTTTCTCTGCTTTTCACTTCTTGGAATCACTAAACAGCAACACTGCTACCTTTCAGCTGTTCACCACAGATATACTCAAACAGGGAATAACTATTCCTAGGCTTTGAATGCTAATGAAGCAAAAAGGTTGGGCATAGGAAAAGGAGGGACATGCATAGCTTCAGAAGAAAACTGTACTTTTTAATAGTAAGAATTCAAAGGGCTTGCTATCAACAATCTCTAGACTGAAGGCATGAATGATACACTGGTAATTTATTTTACAACACTGCATTTCTGAAGCACCTACTGGAAATTTGAGCCAGTTGCTCAGATCAGCAAAGACTGCCTTCCAATTTGCAACAGTACAGGACAACTTGCATTGCTACAGTGAAAATCCCTACTGAGACTGCACCATGAAGATTGCCAAAATTGTGGCTGCGGTGTGTGTCTGGCCCACTTATACACCAAATCTAACTGCAGGATGGGAAAAGCCAGTGGCTGAAACATTTGTTTTGATCTGTAGCCTACTGTGTTCTTTGCCACCAAGCTATTTTCTCTTATGCATTCTAGAATCTGCAACTTCCTAGGGAGAACCTACAGCTAGTGTTTAGCAGCTTCTCATTTTATAAATACATTGAAGGCTAGTGGAGGTCTAACAACTGATCATATTCTTCTGTGGAAGCCTGAGCAACAGGCAGAGGTGTGGGCTTGGATTTAGTTGCCCTGTGCAACTTGTGCAAATTGTCTTGTCCTTCTCTCTCAAGGATTTCTAGTTCACTTTGGATCATTGCAACCCACTGGTCTCTCACTTCTTATTTTAGTGAGCAGCTGGGTTTTTTTCCACCTTTTTATCACATGGTGGAAAGAAAGGACACCCACATGAAAGACTGAAATCTCCCAGTGCAATGCACTTTATAAAGATGCACAATCTCCCTGACATTACGTGGCAGTGCTGGTAAGAAATTTGAGCTTTTCCATCCTTATATTGAGATAATTCTTCATTTTGTTGTTTATTACAAGGTAATGAGCTCACTACTGCTAGTTCTCTAAATAGAAAAATTAAATGCACTACCTGTGTAATTTTTAACAATGCAGCTGCAGCTTTGGACATTCCAGTTTCTTGCACTGTGAGCAGTTTGTCCAGAATTATCACTGCAACACTTCTTTACAAGTGCCATGGGAAGTCCCTGTGGCCTATCTGCACAAGAGTAGGAGGACCATTTCATCTAGGTGGTGTAGCCTCTCCCAGACATTGCTGCGTACCACTTCCCAAGCATGGCTCACAGTCCCACAGCTCCCTGTTCCAGCCCTAAGACAGCAATCCTTTAGGGAGCTACACTGCAAACCCAAGGATTTAAAATAATCATCTAACAAAACTGCCCAAGTGACCTATTAAACCGTTAAACAAGGTAGCTTATAAAATCAGAAAAATGGCAGGAAAAAAAAATCTTTCAAGATTTCCCCAGCAGTTGACAGGCATCACGTGTCCCACTGGTGTCCCCTGCAGCCTTGCCAGCTTTCTGAGCACCAAGCTGCCATCTCAGGACACTGCAGTGACAGCTGCAAGTGGAGACAGGGACTGACTTCACATGTGTGAGGGAGCCCTGACAAGCTAGCTTTTGGAGCTGACCAGTCACTCAGTCCCTCACACAGCATGCTGCTGATGAGTGCCGGCTGTACTGATACTCCCCTGTGACAATGGATGCACATTGGGAAATGTCAGTCTAACATGGAGAGTGACACAAGAACCTGCTTTTGTAATTGCAGTGGATTTCATCTCCAGGAAGCAAACAAATCCCTTAAAAGATTCCTGCAAGCAGAGCGGGTTTGCTGTTTTAACGTCCTCATGACTGTTGTTTCCCAGTTCCTGAACCAAGAAAACAGAGGCAAAGAGATCTGCTTGCATCTCGTTGTGAGAAAAAGGCAGACTCTCCTTTGTGTTTATGCACCTGAATCACATCTCCTCCATGGTGGGGAAAAATATGCAGTGGTCCTGGGGGCTGTCCAGCTTCACTGAGCATAGTCTCTGTACCTGGTCTTCTGTCATGAGAGTTACACTTCAGACAACATAACCATTCCACTTGCCACAACCATTACATGATATAAAGAAGAGCAAACAGTACATTTAAAAGGGGGAAATGTTGTCCCTTCTAGAAAAAAAAGGAACAAATGAGATAAATCACAAAAAATTCTCTTTTACAATTATGTGAAACCAACAGGAAATCCCACCCCTGACAGCTGACAGCTTAAATGCAGCGAAATAAACCCTGATAAGGTTCAGCGTCTCTTGGCTATTTTCCTTCCACAAGCTTTACCTTTGGAAAGAAATGAAGGACATGCTTTGTAAATTATTCCTGACAAGAGGGGAAAGGGGGAGGAAAAAATAAAGTTTGCAATCCAGACGGGAATGTGGGAGGTGGCTGAGATAGCAGAAACCATCTCAAAGCTGCACCTGCTCCAAATCGATGTGCTGCAATGTGATCTCAGGTCTCTCTTCCCCCTCACAGACAAAGCACAGTGACCCTGAGGAGTGCACGGCTGCCAGATAAGCAGAACCTTGGGAACACTCAAGAAAAATGTGGGAAAAAACCTGAATGATAAAAAAATAACATCTGACTCGCACAAGCCATGTGGTAGATCCCAGGAATTACGTTCTCTGTTAAGAATGTTTCTTTTTAGCAGAAAACCTTGGTTCTTTCCTCTGATTTGTGTATATGAGACAAGAAGAGAATTGGTGGTTAAACATCCATTCCTAATTCCACCAATATTTTACCCATCTTGATATTCTGTGACAGGCTTGAGATTTTTCTGGAGTTGTGAAGGCCAAGCACAATGTTCTCATGAACACTGAACACCAGCTAGATTCCAATAAGCCCTTAAATTTGAACTTGCTGATAGAAATTTTTCCCTGTTTGTCCCTAAACACAGCTGAAAACTTTAGATGATGATGGGGAATAAGGAGAAATGGCAAATTCTTTGCTCACTTCAAGCACAGGTTTCCCATTTAGCAAATTTATGGAACAGATCATCTTGACTACTATTACACAGCATGTACAGAACAATCAAGTGATCAGGCCCAGCCAGCATGAGCATAGGAAAAGCATGTCCTGCCTGACCAACCTGATCTCCTTTTATGACCAGGTGACCTGCCTGGTGGATGAAGGAAAGGCTGTGGATTCAGTCTACCTGGACTTTGGCAAAGCCTTCAATACTGTCTCCCATGGCCTTCTCCTGGAGAATCTGGCAGCCCTCGGTTCGGAGAGGTGCACTCTTTGATGGGTTAAAAAATATCAAAATGGCTGGGCTGAGAGAGGGGTGGTGAATGGAGTTACATCCTGGCAGCCAGTCACCAGTGTGAACCCCAGTATTGGGGTCAGCCCTGTTTAATGTCTTTACAGATCATTTGGATGAGAGGATCAAGTGCACCATCAGCCAATTCATAGATGACATTAAGCTGGATGAGAGTGTTGATCTTCTGGAGGGTGGGAAGATCCTGCAGAGGGCTCTGGACAGACTGGATCAATGGGCAAAAGCCAATGGTAAGAGGTTCAGCAAGGTGAAGTGCCAGACTCTGCACTTGGGTCACAACAGCCCCATGCAGTGCTACAGGCTGGGGGATGAGTGGCTGGAAAGCTGCCCAGCAGGAAAGGACCTGGGGGTGCTGGTCTACAGCAGCTGAACATGATCCAGTGTGTGCCCAGGTGGCCAAGAAGGTCAATGGCATCCTGGCCTGTGTCAGCAATGGTGTGGCCAGCAAGACCAGGGCAGTGATTGTCCCCCTGTACTTGGCACTGGTGAGGTCACACCTCAAATCCTGTGTTCTGTTCTGGGCCCATCAGTACAAGAAAAACATTGAGGTGTTGGAACAGGTCCAGAGAAGGGCAATGAAAATGGTGATGGGTCTAGAAAGTCACTCATATGAGGAGCAGCTGAGGGAGCTGGGGTTGTTCAGCCTGAAGAAAAGGAGGCTCAGAGGAGACCTTATCACTCTACAACTGTCTGAAAAGGAGGGTGTAACCAGGTGGGGGTCAGCCTCTTCTCCGAGGCAGCCAGTGACAGGATGAGACGAAATGGCCTCAAGCTATACCAGCAGAGGTTCAGATTGGACATCACGAATAATTTTTTCACTGAGAGTAGTTAAGCAATGGAATGGGCTGCTCAGGAAAAAAGTGGAGTCACCAGCCCCGGAAGTGTTCAAGAAATGAATGAAGGTGACACTTAGTGCTGCGATTTAATTGACATGGTGGTATTTCATCAAAGGTTGTACTTTATGTTCTTGGAGGTATTTTCCTACCTTAATGATTTTATTCCATGATTTTTAGTTCATTTTGGGGGCTTTAAACTAAGGCTAGATCACTGTTGAGA
Source organism: Trochalopteron elliotii (assembly GCA_024734555.1). Classification (NCBI taxonomy): domain Eukaryota; kingdom Metazoa; phylum Chordata; class Aves; order Passeriformes; family Leiothrichidae; genus Trochalopteron; species Trochalopteron elliotii. Next base: position 524,991 of record JANPWX010000059.1, read on the forward strand.
TGCACTTGAGCTGCAAGGGTTCACTTTGCCTTTCATAAACTGGTCAGAAACCTCCTTGCTGTAGCTATCCCCACTAACATCCTCTGTATTGTTTTGGAGCACTCCTGCACCCTGTCACCAACACCTGGTATTAACTAGTGAAGCTGATTTGGAGACCCCTTTTGTATTGCAAGCGTGCAGCCAAACCTCTGGCCAACTGCAAAGGAGATTTGCAGCATGTCAGACAAATCCATTAAAGGAAAAGGCCACCAGCAATGTAAAGCAGTAGATTAAACAACTAAATAAATAACGACATACTGCAATGAATGTTAATATTTGTGCTACCTGTATGCTTGGCACTGGGGAGGAATTTACTGCAGATTCACACATGAGAGAGTGCTGCCTGAGTGAAGGCCTTGTGGCCTTTGCTGTAAGGATGGGAAGAGATGCCAGCTGAGAACCTGCCTGCAGTTTGTTTTTGTCTCTATAGCACAAAGAGGACGTGGGAAGGAGAAGGCAGACGCTTCTGCAAGCACATGGTGTGTGACTGCTGCACCTTCCAATTAGACTTGGCAGCAGCCTAGTGCCTGTCTGTCGGCACCTCTGCTGTGCACAGACATTTGTGGCAGAGGAGCTGACGTTAACCCCTGTGCCAGCACACACACATACTGCAGTCAGCAAAACCTGCTATCCACGGGTTGTTAAGAGATGTGTCCAGTTAACTCCGCTGTACTTTTCCCAGCTCATTCTCCAGAATCCTGTTTGACCAGCAGGACCCCCTACCACACCATCACCAGGATCTTCCAAAAAGTCAAAGAAAGGAAAGAAGACCTAGTCCTCTTTAAGCAGTTACTTGTGCCAAAACCGAATGCAACACTTTTTAGGAGCAATTATGATCAACTGCATTCAACCTGAATGATGATGCTAAAATACACTTTAGAAAAAGCAGTAAAAATTGTTGCATCAGCTCTGGAAGCTGAAGTAGTTGGTAGCAGGTACAGTTGAGATGAGACAAACAGTGAAGAAGCTTCAAAACAGACCTTCACATTTGCCCTGACAGAACATGACAGGTAAACACCAGTGGGGGTGAGAAAGCAGGGAAACAAATATGTTTTATCCCAATTCTCTTTAATGTTTTCAAATCCCCACTAAGGGCACTTCTGGATCTGCTTATCCTGGTCTCTGCATTCAGGATTTCACTCTTCCCAAAAATGCTGTAGTGCCTGTCTGAGCTGCCTGGCTGCGTTAACGAGGGTGAGCTCCTTCCCGGAGCCTCTCTGGTACCCGGCAGTGCTGCCATCTAGCAGGGCCAGGGGGGACTGGGTGCTCCAGCTGCTGCGGTATTGCAAGGCTTTCCTGGATTTATAGTTGGAAAAGAAATGCTTCAGGTTGCTAAATGGCACATAAGGGTCTTGGCCTAAGAGTGAATAGCTCTGGAAAATCTGAGCAGTATCTTTTTTTGCCACTCTCAAGTATTCAAGGGACATGATAATTTACATCAAGCTTCAGCTGGTGCATTTTTTTCACACTCAAACAAGTTGCTTTTACTACTAAGGGGAAAAAAAAAGATGAATTATTATCCTGTAATATAGACTAACCTCCCTGCTAAACTAAAAAGCATATTTTTTTTCAGCCCACAAAAGAAATTACAGGGGGCTGAAGGGACAAGAACATAAGAAAGAGCCTTAGCAAGAGGGATAACTGTAAGCAATGAGAGCTCATTTTGAGTAATACACAGAAATCCTTTGTTTAGCCCTGTAGATACGTAGTTGGAAACAAAATGTAAATCTTTCATGGAAAAGCACATTGATAAAAGTAACACATAAATTTAGCTATGACTTCTCTGTAAATTGATGAGACAACTGGTTTGCTTCATATCTTCAAACACAAATGTGAGGGCAGAGCTGTTGAGGGTCCATGGCAGATGCAGTGAAGAGGACTAGAGGCAAAGGGTTGTTGAGTGCTGTGCAGTTAAGGGGTCAGCCTGGTACTGCAGGAGGATTTAGTCCTAAATATAGCAAGGGCTATCCTGGGAGACAAGAGTGGGCTGCCGGGAGTCTAACGCCATATGAGCAGCTTTAGGTTTTGAGAACAATGATCATGGCTAAGAGGCTGATTCTCCCAATATGGGCCAAATCCTGGCAGCTGGCAAAAAGCCCAAGTGAAACGGTTTTGCCTGGGAGGAGGGGACAACCTTCTGTAGCATTCAGGAGACTGGCATTTTTTTTCCAAACAATACATCACGTAGGAGTCGCAGCAATGAAGACGAGGTTTTTCCCTCCTGTGCATGCTGTGGTACAGCTATGAGGTGTAACTACTTAACCTTTTGGTCAATACCCTGACATCTGCAGGCTGTCAGCAACTTATTCCTTGTTTTCTTCATGAAAAATCCTGCCAAAAAGCAGAACTGTACCAAGGAGAGGAACATGCAGAACCCCTCACACAGCAGAAGGAAATTCTATTTCATAGGGGAATTCTGTGTTCCATAGGAGATGGAGACAGAGCAGGATACAGCCCTACAGAAACAAGCAGAACACAGCTGCTGAGTAAAAGTGGCTATGCTGAGACAAGGAATACCAACCTTGCTTGGCTGCCTACCTAGAGAACACGTATTGGATAGATAAACAATTTTCTATGCCTCATCAACATTTTGACTGTAAGATATCTGCTGCTACATCATCTTGGGCTGCCATTAAGTGGTAGAGCTCAAGATCTCAGAGTCCAAATGCATATTGAAATCTTTTAACTGTTTGCCAGCAAACCCCATCCTGACAGCCCACATTCCTACCCGCTGTGGGCTGAGCAGAGGTATGAAATGCATCACTGATAGATCTTCCCAGGGACTTTTTCTTAAATTTTTAATTAGGAGTGTGAACACTTAAAAAGGTAACAATCCCTTAAAAAAATTAAATACCACAGTGTTCCTGCAGTGCATGGATTTAGCAGAAAGAGACCATAACCCTGCAGTCCATGAGAAGTGGACTCCTGGAGTTCTGGCTTCTTGATTAGATGAAAGGATGCACTTGCAAGCACTTTGGCTCCCTATTTGGGAGAAAAGAAACAGTATCAGCAGCTTCCTGACCTTTACATGAAGAGGAAATTCTCTTGCTCTGGATCTGACATGCAGTTGTTTCCTGCTTTCAAGAAGCACAGCGCACACTACTGACACAAGAGTCCCAGAGTCTGAGTGCTGAATTCAATTTTTGAGCAAGCTAGAGACTTTATCATGTAATCCATCTAAAGGTATTTTTTGGAGGTAGGAAATGTCTGGCACTGAGGCACTGTTAATACTCATGCATGTAGTTTTAGACAGCTTGGCAGGATCAGCACCCTGAATAACAGGCAGACTATTGTCCTGTGGGAATATGCTGACTGTTCTTGTTACCCCATTCCCATGATCTTTCATTTGGAGAGATCTGTTGCCTGCTGTCACTGTGTCTGCAAGAAGAGAGGTCACTCCTGACTTTTTCCTGGCCCTTTTTCTGCTTGTGTGTGACAGAAGGACATTAGCTTAGACAGCAGTTTGATCCCTGATGCCTTCAGAGACAGAAAGGGAAGACAAAGGCTGGATGGTAGATGTTTTTCATATAACATGACTGCTAAACCACAAATCCAGATGGAAGGCAGAAGATAAAATAAGTACTTTCTGATGTGTGGTGCATATGTACATTTTGAAAAAAACTCCCAACAAACTGAAACAGGAAGATAATAACACAAAGTGTCTGCTCTTATGTAAACCTCTGCTTCAAGTCTTTTGTTTCCTGCTTTGCACAGCATCAGGCACACCAGCATAAGCCTCCACAATCACTTCCCTATTTTTGCTCCAGACACTTAACTACTCTTCTGGCTGTATTTGTGGGGCTCTTGATTTTACCTTCTGTTTGGTTGTAGGTTGTTTTGTGAAATCCACAAGGGCAGGAGCTTGCACTTTTTCTTCTAAGTGTAACAAATACACAACAGTGAGACTCTGTTTTCTAGTCACCATAACCCAAATAGGAGGAAGACAACCAGAGTGCAGTGTAAGGAAGGATTTTCTCCTCCAGTCCCACAGAATCAGAGCCAAAGAAGGAGAAGGGAATAAAGGTCAAGTCCTTGTGCAGTCCCAAACCTGCATAGGAAGGTGCAGGCTGTTAAAAGCTTCCAGGAGCCCTAAACACACCATTCATGTATAAATACTGATGCAGTGCAGTAGTGCTTTCAATTCTCCACAGTGCAGGCTCAAGGTCTCTGAGCAGCACTGGTTCAGGTGGACTTGGTCCTCTCTTAGATGCAGAGCACCTTGGTGTGTCCCATGTCCCCTTGCTGACTGCCTGCACTGCCAACCAGAACTGCTTTGCTGTTACCCTGATTCTCCACCCTTAGTCATTGTCCTTTATGGCACACATGTAACTGGGGTGCCTGGGCAAAACTTTAAGAAAATAGGAGTAATGTTTCTTCAAGTTCTTACATGAAAGATGATACAGACACGCAATGAATGATTACTTTCACGTTTTCCTTCCATGCTGTGATTTTGCACAAATGGAGTGCTGTATGCCCAGTGAATAGACACCAGGCCTTTTATATCCTGTGCATGCTTGAAAACACAAAGTCAAGAGAAGTGACCCCTCATTTTCCCTTCTTGGTAAAAAATGACATTTTGCTTCCAAGAGATCCTGGCTTAAACTTGGAGTTTGGTTTTGAATTCAATAGGATCCTGTCAAGTTCTGTGAACACCTTGAGCTTCCTGATACAACCAGAATGCAAACTGATGACTGACCACTGATGAATCCTGCAAGGACTCCTATCTCTATCACAGTCCAGAACAAACTGAACTACACCTGGGGCAGCTGAGAGCATGGACTGGGCTCAAATCTCAAGATTATATTTAAGGAAGAAAATTTTTACAATGAAGATAGTGAAACCCTGGCCCAGATCGCCCAGAGAGGTGGTGGATGCCCCGTCTCTGAAAACATTCAAGGTCAAGTTGAACAGGGCTCTGAGATTCCTGATCTAGTTGAAGACATACCCTGCTCATTTCAGGGGAGCTGGACTAAATGAACTTTAAAGGTGCCTTCTGTCCCAAATTATTCTATGTGTCAAATCTGGGACAGGTACCATTTCTGGTTTGAGCTGCCTGGAATTTAGCATTATGGTCTAAATCTGCCCTGGAATTAGCCAAGGATCTGCAAAGAACAGTTAAAATCCCTAACTGAGCCTGGATTAGAACTGAATTTCCCTGAATCATCTTCACAGAAACAACAGCTGTTTAGTTCAGGTAAAGGAATGTTGATTTAAAACTCTATTTTATTTATTAAAGAATAAAAATAAACAAAGAAAACAAGAAAGGAATTCCAAAGACAACTGTGTGGCTTAACTTACCTTGGTACACCTGGCTCTGAAGCCTACCAGTAAATGTAGGGTAAATGTCCCTACAAACACTACTGTGAGGAAACATAATGTATCCTGGTGATATTAGCTCCTGACACCAAGGGACTGAGGAAGGGATTAAAGATTTTCTGAAGGCAGAAAGACATTTCAGGGGAGGCAAGAGATGCTTGATGGGGGTAGGGGGAGAATGGTTAAAAAACTAATAACGTATTGTACAGATAAGCCATAACTGTCACACTCACAGCTATGTGTTCCCATGTAAAGATGAATTACTTTGGCTGTCAGCAGCTTCATTAGCCAAAAGAGGCCATTCAGATGGATCCAAACCTATTTACTTTCTAGAACTGGTGGTTCCTGCTTCATATTACAGGGCCCCACACTGGTTGTTCAGCGATGCTGATAACTCCTGTGGGAGCTTATATCCTGCTAAGTACCTCACTGTTTAATTGAACTGACCTTTCCTGACGATGCCCCTTGTATTAAAAGCTGCTTTGCTCCCCAGCAAAAATGGTTTGATAATCATAATATTTTACTCAGAGGACAGTTGTTTAAGACCAGAAAATAATCAGCTAAATTGGTAGGTTCCCCTCTGGAGGGGCCCAGCACTCAAATGACAGAAGGTGCTGCAGACTGAGATAGTTGGCAGAGCTGATGATGAGGACAGAGCTAGGAGCAGTGCTAGGCTGCTCAAGGATGGGGACACCAACAAACTGGACAGCTGGGGAGGGGAGTGCAGGGAGTGCACACTCTGCTCAGAGCTGGGATGTGCTGGCACAGCTTGAGCTCGGCACGGGGTGGGCGATGGCACCTGTGGGAGCCACAGCAAGAGGGGCAGGTCTGTGCAAGCCCAGCAGTGCAGGACTGTGGAGTGCGGCAGCACAGAGGGACACACAGCACAGCAAGTATCTTAACCTGAGATGGGGAAATGGAATACTTGGAATCCATCTCAGAGGGAGGTCTGTCTGAAATAATAAATGCACAGCAAATTCAGGTTTGGATTAGGAATGCTTTGAGGTATGAGATTTGGAGCTGAGGTTAAAGAGAGGAATCTTTTACTTTCAGACCATGACTAGCCTGGGGACAGAGGTTTTAAATGAGAGGCATGTTTGCCAAGAACCCCTTTTCTCCCTGTTTTTATCTAGGCTAGTTGCCTTACCAGATGGTTGAGCAGCATCTGGGAGAGCTCTTTGGGGCTGGGAGCCAAGGTTGTGCAAAGAAGCACATCAATGTAGACTGTAAAGCACCCGATAACAAATGATGATTTGCTTTCAACTTCCTGTTATAAAGCATTTGCTGGCCTGGATATGCTCTGCCACACCTTGCCCTTCCCAAGTACAGCAATGTGTCCATTTCCAGTGCTTTTTATACAGAACTGGCATTTTGTGGATCTTTCAAGTCATGACTAGAGTGTCACATCACCTTCTCCTAGTCTTTCACTGCCGGAGTATTGAAATAATTTTCTCAGATCAGCCAACACTTTTCCTTCCTTTTACTGTCTCGGACCTGCAGGTATTCAAAGAATGTGCTGTTGAATAAACTAAATTTTTTCTCATTCTTTACTTACAAGGACATTTCAGTTGTTTTTCTCTGTCCTAAAGCTATACATGACAGGACAACACTCATATTTTCCCCTCCCACAGAGGGTGTTTTGATTAGTTGACTCTGGTTGAGCCCCTAGGAATGTGGGATGTGTGGGAGCTTCCATGGACTCCTGGTGCCAGGGTGCTGAGATAAGACAGCTGCTGCAGATTCATGGACAAGAGCCTCTGTGGTGGCAGGGATGAACTGTGAGAAACACCATGGCAGTACCTGGGAGAATTACAGCACCCTGGGGTGATCTACATTGGCTCCCATGAAGCAGATGTGCAAACATAAACGTTCCTTCTCCAGGATGACCCAGTAAAAACTCTACCAGGGCACTACACCCTTCAGCAATGTCCTCCTTCTTCCTGCTTTTGTTAGAATGCCTTGTCAGCTATCCAGTCAAGCAGTCACAAACAGCTTGCTTGGCCTTTGGAGAGCTACCAGAAGCCCACTGTACAAGAAGGTAACTGGGTTCACCTTCCACATTGTGCTGTCCTCTCTTGGGATTGATTCAATCTCCAAAATAACCACAGCTGGCCCTGAAGGTCTGCTTTTGCCTCATATTTCTGTGTCCATGAACCACAACAGATGCATTGAGGACATCTGTCAGTGTAAAAATCCACTGAAATAAAATTAACCCAAGGAGCTAAAATTGCAGTCTAACTGCCAGGGCTCCAGCTTGATTTTATCAACCTCCCTTTGAGTGGCAATTACATTGTGAACTGATCAGTTCAAGGCTAAATCCTCCATGTCTTCTTCTAATTAAATACTCATTGTCTAAACATTCATCTTATTCTTAGTACTTCTACTTATCAATTTAATCAATTCCCCCATTATTCACCTCTCTACTTTAGCCTGCATTTTGCCACCATCATTTTTTTTTAGGTGATGCAAGAAGATTTTTCTCACTACAACTTCCAAGCAAAGAATACATCTTAGCCAAAATGTCTTCATACTCCTGTATCTCTCAGTCTTAAAAAGGGCATTTAAGTTGCCTGATATTCACAGGGGACTGCCTTGAAACCTTGTGTACATTCCTTCTATGCTGGCCCCAAGGAACAAGACTGCATTCAGGAAAATAGAGTATTTGATGCTGGTTTGAAAAATTCATTGCCTAACTTTGTATAAGTGGTCCACAACATCTCCCCTGAGATGAAAATATTTTGTTAGTGAAGTATTTTGAAGAATTGTCTTTGAATGCCAATTAAAAAAAAATCCCCAAACCCAGGAATTCTTCTCATTGTTGTTGGTTTTACTACATCTTGTGATAAAAAAGATTATGTGGAGGATATTTTTAATTGTGTCCCTAGTAATATTTGCCTAGTGATCCCTCCTTTCTTTTTCTTTTTTAAAAATTAGAAAATTGTATTTTCACTTTCTAGAAGGTTATGCAGCTTTACTCCTGTTGTAGCAGTTTTTCTCAAATTATCTGTTTTCCTCAAGGCATTTTCCATGTACAGTTTATCTAAAATTTCCCTGATAAATCTGGAGCCTTAGGAGGGAAGGATTAAGCTCACTGCATTGCCTACTGTCCTATCATTACTCTAAAGTATTGTCTGGTGGACAAATTTCTAGGTGTGTTGGAGGGAGCTGCTGTATTTGGGGTTTGGCAGGGGGATATAATTACCTATAAATAAATAAAATATAGAAAAAGCGTATTAGCCAGGGTTTTGATATGACATTGGCCATTCTGTAAATATACCAGACTTTGGTGGCAGGTAGCACAGGCAGACAAGTTGAACTGTATAGCACTCTCTCATGTGTGCTTTCTCTGAGACATGGCTCCAGCTTGGAGCACCTTGCAGACTTGTAGATTTTGGAACATTTGTTCCCAGAGGAGCCTTAGCCTGTTACAACAGATAGATTCAATGAAAATATAATTTACCCAGCCTGAATAGATATCCTCAAAGTCACTTCAAACTGTGCATCTCCTTTTTCTTACAAGTGAGCAGTGACAAAGTGATAGTGGAATACCATATTAAAACAGAGAGTTTCATTAGCAGTAGTTCCATAAAACTAAAAACTAACCTGTGCATCTTCATATGTGTATCTCCCTGGGTCTTTGACATTTTGGCTTGTTTTCTCATAGCTGTGGGAATCCAGGTTGATAGCACTTTGGGCCCCAGGAGCTAGAAACTCTTGCCAGATTTCTTCCACTCTGGTGGTCACATCCTGTAGAGGCTGTTTCTTGAGATCTTGGACAGCCAACCAAAACCTGTACTAGGCAAAAATTAAAAGGGCAGAAAAGAGGAAAAAAAAATAGAAATCTAGGTAAGATTTTGTGAATAAGCCTAGGCAGAGTCCTAAAACAGACATAGAACCTAATCCTGCATCTATCAGAAGTCACAGAAGACTCTCCATGTAAGCATGATTTCAAGGGAAAGGGGTGATGTACTTTACACCAACCCCTTATATATTTTGGCTAAGATCAGAACATTGACTTTAAGAAGTGATACAGTCTTATTCAAACTACCCCTGCAGAAGTGTCAGATTAGGTATGCAATCAGGGAGCCTCCAGAGCTATGTAGCTGGAGGAGAGGAGCAGGCTCTGCCTCCACAGCCCCGCTGCAATGTGCTGGTCATTCCTGCTGCAGGATCAGTCATCCACAAGGGATGTAAAATGAAGAACAAACTTAACATTCATATCATTTCCAGTGTGAAGTTGTAGCAATGCCACTTAGAGAATTTTGCTTTTTAACTTGTAAACTGACCAGCATTCAGATGGATGCCTTGAGAAAAGATAACTCTTGTCATGCCATACTCGAATTTTACAGGGATATTTTCTTGACTAGGCTATGCTTACAGACTACAATAAGTTCATGAACACTGAAAAGATAATCTCTTTGATGACTAAGGACATAATCCATATCTTAATCTGTGAAAACAAAGACTACAGAATATTTTTGCAAGAGTGACATGCATGTCTTTTATCTTTTATCCTAGGAAAAAGAAAAAACATTTTCTTGGTGGTGCTAGTTTTATTTATTGCTGAAAGAGATACACTCTTTCAGGTGATTAATTCAGAACATGCACGGTGCCCAGTAGCCTTTTGTTTTGGTAAACTCTATCTTCCAGCAAAAAGGTATCCCTGAGGGTTATCTGCCCTAAGTACCTGGGCCCTGCAACCTGGCTGAGCAAGCACAATAGTGCTCCGCAGGGAGTGCTGAGGGCTACAGGGCAAACAGGTACAGAAGGCACCTTTGCAGCCACCTGCAACAACCAGCTCTTTCCCACCCCCTGGCAAAGGTGCCCATTGTCCAGGGTGACAAGGAGGGGAGGATTTGCCTTGGATGTCCCTGCCCTGCACCGCTCTTATGCACTCCCTCTGCTGGGCAGACTGTGCAGAGGGGACAGGGATTGTCTGGGTCACTGCTTGTTCAGGCCGTTCATCCACAAGAGCTGCACAACTTGGAAAATCCTGTGTCTTCCTTATAGACCAGTTGAAGTGCTTTATCTGAAGTGCTGATTTCTCACCCCAAATGATTCAGTGGTGTCAGTGTGCTGCCACTAAGGCAAATATTCCTCCGTGGTGGAAGGAGGAAGACAGAATCTGTCCCAAACAAAAATCCTGATGGCAGCGAGGGTAGGTGGAGAGACAGCAGCCTGGTGACTCCTGTGCTGTTCCTGACCCTCGCTTGGGTCAGGAATGGCTGCAGGCAGTACCTGAACACCCTGGAATCGGTGGTGTTATTGCAAGCAAATGAGGCTGCTACCCCATTTAGCCTGATATCCTACCCACAATAGAGGCAAACAGTCAATTTGGGAAAAAATGACATCCACACTACATGCAAGGCCAGGCTAAATCCTCCTTGCTGTTTGCTGTTTCTTCCCGACCATCAGGGGTCCTCATGCTGCAGCCCTGACTCACCCAAGCCACTTGATGATATTCCTTCATATGGTTTTCTCATTTCCTTGGCAGGCTCAGTAAAACAGACTGGGGTACACTCAAACACTACATCAGTACCTGTAGAGTCACATACTTGTGGTTCTAACACAGTGACATTTGATTTTACAAACTGAAATAAGAGTATCTGAGGTTGGTGAAGGAGTGTGCATGGTTGGTCCTTTTCCATCTTTGAGAGTTTAGGTACACCTGATATCCTGCTTTGTCATTTGAACAGTGACATCCCCACTTACCACATGCATGCAGAGAGTAAAGGGTGGCACTCACAGCACAATAATCTGATGCCATATGTGGCTTCTGTTATTTGAAAATACTTTATCATTCCATTTCAGATATAACAGGAACATGTGAATGCAGAAGAAGCATAGGGAGAAAAGATGCTAATCATTCCAGAGTAGCTGGGACACTTCAGACAAACACTTGGCTAGAGAGAACCTTTTCTTCTGGCTTATCTTCTGCCCCTGGAGCCGAGGAGGCAGGCTGGGAAAGCACGCTCATGAGAGAACTGGGAACGCTGTGAAGTGACAGCTTGCCAGAACAAGAGCACCATCCATTTTAATAACCATTTGGCTCAATCTGAAAACCAACCAACCAGACCAACCTGACAGTAACAAGAACAAGCTCTTTTTACTGCAAGCAATTGTGAATTCATGCCCAAGGCTGGATGTCCTCTTCAAGGCAAAGGGGAGTTTTGTTTTGGTAAAAATTTCAAAGCTATTCACTATAGCTGGCATCTAAAAATCAAGTAACATCAAACAGGGGTACCCAGCCCCACAGCTTCAACTCCAAGGCAAATTCTCTGCCACAAGGAATCATCCTGAAGCCAATGCATAAGCAGGGTTTGCTATGGGATTTATAGCATTTACAAGAGAGAAGCAGGTATTTCTGCTTAGGAAAGGAGCTGACATGCAATGACTGTGCTGGAATTTCTGCTCAATTTTAAAATGCAAATGCACTCCCTGAATCACTCCTGCAATTTCTGAAGAGCAAGCCCAGCCCCAAGTTCACAAGGAGTCAGGTGAAGATCCTGCATTGCCTCCTCTCCTTCTGTAAGAGACAGATGTCCAGTGGACACATCTTGCACAGGGCAGGGGAGAAGGGAGATGTCCTTGTATGTCCTCTCCACAGGTGCCCTTTAAGCACAGCAGGACTGGCACAAGGATTGTCTGCACAGAGGGAACAGCAACACTGATCACAGGTTTTTTGTCCTTTATAAAACAGCATGTAAGGACTGGAGAAGGCTGATAATACGGTGTCCTAAAGTGTTGTAGTGGCATAAACCATTCCAGCCTCATCCAGCTTATAATTAAACTGCTGTCACTTGCAGAAAATATCCCACAATGGCATTTATCCTCCACAGTTCCCCCAAGGCACAGAGAGCTCCTGGACCTCAGTGTGTGTGCTCAGCCTCCCTGCAGGGCACTGCAGAGGTTCTTGGTCACTGCTGTTCAAAGAGGTCCCCCAGTGAAAAGGTTGCTGGGGAAAGACACGGTGAGTAGCGGGGGAGTGGTTGCTTCTGAGGTACATTGTGAAACAAAAATTTATTTAAAATTCTGATCAGAAGGCAAAATATGGATGACTCCAGAAACTGAGAAACAACTATCAAGATAAGGACAGTGCCGTATCCCCATCTTAGGGGTGGATGCAGTACCCCTGGCTTGACAGTGCATTCATCAAGTCACAATCTGAGGTCGAAATCCAAGCACACTTCTCTCCTTGCCTCAGTAGTTCCATGCCAGTATCCCATGCCCCTCTGGTCTCACACTTCTAACCATTCACAAATCTTCCATTCACCAAGAAATAACTTCGAACATGTCAGCCAGGAAATGAATGAAAGCAATAGGTAAAAATAAAAACGCAATTCAGACAGGGGCAATAGTCACATCTTTGTGTTGTTTAATGGTCAGATCCTTGGCATGGTGAGCTTGGCATGGTCAAGACCAACAAAAATCTGTCCTCGGTGAGCAAGCTGGGGGCAGGCAGATGCTGCAAAGCTGCATGCTGGGGCACTGGGGACCGGCCAAGGAGACCGCAGTGTCGGTGGGGACGGGGCAAGCGTCCCGCAGGCCTCCCCCTCACCGCCCTTCCTCTCCTCCCACGCGGTGCCCTCCGGCGTCCACGGTGCAAGTCCCTCCTTCTGCTGCAAGTCCTTTCAGTGCTGTGGGGCCGGCCAGCCCTTGTGTCGCTGCCGCGGGGCAGCGCCCGCCGTGCGGAGCGGCCCTGCCCGGGGCCGCTGAGGGGCCGGCACCGCGCCAGGCTCCGACAGGGGCCCGCGCGGCGCGGCGCGGCGCGGGGCTGACGTATGAGAAACT